>OMNO01031423.1:0-14842 GCA_900303215.1 Trachyrincus scabrus | reverse complement strand
CTATGTGTGTGTGTGTGTGTGTGTGTGTGTGTGTGTGTGTGTGTGTGTGTGTGTGTGTGTGTGTGTGTGTGTGTGTGTGTGTGTCTGACAGAATCGACCCCAACCTGCGGTCAGTCATCTACTGCCAGGGGGTGGCTGCTGGTGGGGACTCAGAGTGGGAGTTTGTGTGGAGAGTGTACCAGAAATACATCATGAGCCCAGAGAAAGAAGGCCTCTTTCATGCACTCTTCTGCACCAACAAGATATGGCTGCTTAACAGGTGGAAGACATAAACAGGGTCTATATTCAGAAACATCACCGATAAATGTGTCAGGGATTAAAAAAAATAATGAATCATTCATTCATTTTATAAATTCATTTCTAGATTTCTGCTTCCCAGCATGTTATGTCAACCACTTAAATGCCGTAGCAAGGCTGCCAATTGGTTTGATTATTATGTGGCGCACTGTCTTCCTCTTGTTCCCTTCAGATTACTAGATTACACTCTGGACCCTGAGAACGTCTATCAGGTGGATGTTCAGGACACCATTATTGGAGTTGGCCAAAACGTGGTGGGGCATGCCCAGGCGTGGAACTTCATCCGAGCCCACTGGACATACTTCCGTGGGGAGTACGTTGCGTGAATATTCAACTTCTTTTTACGTTGTCACTCCAGATTCTCCCAAAAGTGTCGATTCATTGTCTGTATAATCCTGTTCTAGCTTGTTGCTGATACAGTGTATTTGTTATTGTATATACAGTACATCGACGTCATTATATTACATGTGAAGTATTCCAAGACAAAAATGCACTAATAGGTGTCGTTCCAACACTTACAACATGGTGTTATTTTTGAGATATAATGCTCTCAGGGTAGCCCTGATTCTTACTGCTCTCACTGCAAATTATTCATTATCTAATGTTAGTTTCCACCCACCCTCCTAATTGTGGAAATTCTAATTCCTTATATTACACACAAAGCAATGAGGGCTGACGCATGTCCAGCTGTGATTGTACTCCATTGGTCAGTGATAAGGTAGAAGGAGCCACCTGAATAAACCATAAAGAATATTGTATTACGCCTAAGCCATAGCTGATAATGAACTGTGCTCGTCAGGTGCAAAGGTCTTCAAATCAGCACCGATTATTATCTCTCCTGTAATGTTTCCCAACTGTTTATTTTGTTACAAGGACGTTTATTTATTGTTTTTATTTTGCCTTAACTAGCACACTGTCACAAAAGCCACAACACCATGAATCTAGTAGGAATATTCAACTTTATTTGATTTGCCAACTGTAAAATACCTACAAATACAGATGTATATTTTTGTATTTCTTTTGTATTTTTTTATTTATTAAGATTTTGGCATCTCAACATTTTTTTTAAATGCATGTGTCCGGTGTACCACATGCAGTCATTGTTTAGTCATTGCATCGTATCCTTATTTAGTGAGAAACACTAAATAAGGGCTTTAAAGCAACAGTATTCAAGCAATTGACACGTGTTTCCTGTTTCCTGTCCCCCCGCCTCTCGTAGCCGTGGAATAAGTCTGACCTATGCACTTCACAGCGTGGCCAGAAGGTTCTCCACAGAATTTGAACTCCAGGAGGTGACAACGTTTTACATTTTTATCCTATATTTCTATGTACAATATTATGTCAACACACTCGTGACTCATTCACATTTCAGACTCAATCTTCTTTTGTTGCAAACCTGACACACAGTATTATTATTTAAATAGTATGTATAACAAGTCTAGTCATTTTCATATAAGGGCTATAACTTATGGACATATTGTAACACGTGTTTTGTGTGTGTGTGTGTGTGTGTGTGTGTGTGTGTTTAATGCATACAGCTGAAGCAGTTCCAGTTGGCTCAGGATCAAATGGACAGCATGATTATAAACCAGGCCATAGAGCAAACCCAAGCCAACATCCAGTGGGTGAAGGAGAACAAGCAGGTGGTGTTGGAATGGTTCTTGAAAGAGACTGCCCCCAAGGAGTAGTGCAACACACAGTCTACTTAGCAAGCCTTGTACAGAACTGAACTCGGTTCTTTTAAAGAAGGCTCGGCCTAAAACAGAGGAGACACGAAATGAACGTTCACCTTTCATGCAGTCCTATTACGTCCGTCACAATGGAGTCAAATTTAAAAATCTTCAGTCTCCATGCAGACTTTGACAGATCCATTAAAATCCTGAGGGATCAAATCAAATTGGTACTATTTTTTTTGTCCTATGCCAATACCCTGTTTTACTTGGCAATTACATGAATACCCATTTCATGCTGTCGCCAATGAGTTCCAGGAAGCTTACAAAGGAGCTGTAGTCCCGAGGATGAACTTCCTCTTACGGATCAATCAATTATTTATCTATATTCTATATTGAGACACACAGGTGTAAGTCCAGCTTTATCTATGAAGAGAACACTGTCAAAACAAAATGATTAACTGAGAATTGCTCATTTCAAGGGGCACAATGTAAGATTTAGTTTGTTGAAGGGATGACCGGAATAAGTCTGTAGCTTGTTCAAATATTTGTTGTTGTGCATATATGGAGGTAAAATATGAAACCTGCACTCTGTAACCTTATCACTGTAATGAGTACACAATATTATAAGTTATAAGTGCCTATTTTTGTACATTTGAAAGACGTATCGCTAGCAATATTTTGTATACGTAATTTCTTTTCAATCAAGCAGAAATCCTAAATCTTCAAAGACATGAAAATGTTAGCATGAATTAAATGTAATTGGTGTTACTGATGTGTAAGAAATACAACAAAAACACAATGTTCATAATGCAGTTGACAATACATATGTATATATATATATGTGTATATATATATATTCAATTAGTCGATAATATAATAGTATTGTTTAGCAACAACTTTTTCAATTAAAAACCTTAACATCTTTTAACATGTGAAATGTGTTTCTCTTACATGACTCATAGCCAGTTACAATGATTGCTGCCCTATTTAGCGTCTATATCTAGCTTCTCCCTGAAGTCGTATTAATTCCCGTAAGCCTAAGATTCTCTCTAGAAGTGAAAGCTCTTGAAGTGACATCTCTGGGTGTTGACTCATAGATGAGTATGTTTCAATGTTTTATGATAACTTGATTTATTTATTGCAAAGAATGTGATATCTATCACACATACAAAAACATGAACAATTTCCACATCGGTTTCATAAACTTTCTCCCTTTCATGGCTTTGCTGTGCTGGCTTCCAGTCAATGTCATTTGTGTTTTTCTTCTTCATGGAATGCCGAAATATGAAATCTTATGGATCCTAGCATTGTCGGACCAGACGCAACGCACAATACCGCCTGAAATAAGACGCGGGAGAGGAAACGGGCCTAGCTAGGCCTCTTTTTTTATGTCGAAGTCTTATTCAATAAAGTCTTTGTTTCAACAGACCGTTGACTTGGCTGGGGGACTTCTTGGGAGTGAACAGTGAAACGGTGAAAGATCCAAACGCTCACAAGAAAGATTCAGAGGAGAGTCAGCCAGCGTTCCAACAACAGGAAAAGGCTATTACTTCCTGCTTCAATCATCCTGGGAAACACAAAGCAGAAAGATATTATGTCATGCCGTGGACTCACGGGCATACAATGCAGATAATCATTCCGTGTTCCCATCAGCTTTCCCCACAGACATTTGCAATTTTACATTAGGCAGCTGTCGCAGCTGCATAAGCTAGGATACTAAACCACTATACAGCTACACAGCTCAAACTGTTAAATGCTGAGGGAATATTCAACGATGGCGACGCGTTAGATTTACACTAGTGTGGTTACCAACGACAACAAAAAAGCACACTAACTATATGTCAAATAGACCCTTTTCATAGACGTGTCGTCGTAGGACAAACACTAATTATGGGTTTGCCCCTTGTAACGAAACAGGGCCCAGCAGACTTAACTGGTGAAGATAACACACATTGACCTTGACGCACGTAAATGAAACACCTGCCTACCTATAACCAATGTTAATGCTTTGTTTACCCTGTTATGACAGCTCTGTAAAAAGGGTCCATTGTCAACGTACGTTATCTTCACTCGCACAGTCTACTACCCGTGCCCTGGCGCATGAAAGGAGCCGACCCACTGCTCAGTTGATAGACATTTTTCAAATATAAAAACGACAATCTTACACACACGTTACTCTGCTTTCACGCCATAATTTGCCACACCGCCTTTCTTAGCACACAGCGGACCAGAGTAGATCCTGAAATTAGTACCCCTATGTACTGAATCGGGAATCGATTTTGAATCGAATCGTGACCCCCAATAATCGAAATCGAATCGAATCGTGACATACGGAAAAGATTCAAACCCCTAGTCATGAGCGACACCTGTGTTTGTCCTACGATGACGCCTTTGTAAAAAGGCGTCTAATTGTACTCCGGTTTGTTTACCCATTCGTCCTCCTCTGCTCCCTGTCCCTCTCCGCTGTTCTTCTGCACACCGGCCGCCCCGGCCTTGTTGGCCATGATCTTGTCCGTCCATGAGGCGCCAGCGCTCTCATCTCCAGCAAAATTACACTTTGTTACAGTGCCGGCATCCACTTGGGCCAATGAGACTGGAAGCACAGATCGTACACAGCGGTGAGTTACGCAACAGATTTGTAAACACACATATTATGTTCTCAATTACATTGTGGCCATCGCGATGGTTTCCAACCTGGGGGGTCAACCGTAAAATTGAAAACAGGTTTTGAATTTTCCAGTCCAAGATCATACTTTCTGTGATCCCCTGGGTAGGTTATTAGATTGCTAAATGGTAAAAACAAAAGCCAACAAAAAGAGGTTGGAAACCACTGCTTTACATTATCGGATCACGTTCAGTGCAAAAGTGAAACTATGCTAAGTGCAAACTGAACCAAACACTACAACTAACATTATGTGGGGTGTGCAGTTTACATACGCTGGATTCATTTCTATCTGTGGACTGTCTTGGGGAAAACAAATGAAAACCTTAAACCTTACAGATGAAAGGGCTGTTTCCTCTGGTCTTCAGGCGTACATCCTGGCCCATCTCCAGCTCCGTGTTGTCCATCTGGGCCTCGGGATACCAGAAGGCCAGGGCGCCGCCACGGGGCGTGTGCTTGCTAGTAATCTTCAGCAGCTCGGCCTGGTGCACCATGGCCGCCAGCTGCTGCTCAGACAGGCGGTCCGACTCCCCCTTGGCCTCCACCTCTGCACAAAGGAACGCAGTTCCATTTTACTATTCGGTCAGATGCTTTTAAAAAATGTTTTTTTATCTAAAAGCGACTTACGAGTGAATTCAGATATATGCTATGAAGGAGCGATGCGGGAGTTACGCATCTTCGCTCTCAGGTGCCTCAGATATTTTGAAACGCAAACTATTAACGTTTTTACTTTCTTTTTTTTATTTTTATAGATGTCTGGCAGTATAGTGGCATATTTATGAATTATTAATGAATAAAGCGTGTATTCATTATTTTTACTTTCACGGACACAATGTCGGATTGGAACGTGATTGGTTTAAGCGCAGAGCGTCGCCGAAAGGTCAGCATGAAAGTTGAATATATTTGAACTCGATGCCGATGCAAAAATAGGCTCCTCCCAGCTTGGCACTCTGGATCTGGACCTTGGAGCGTCCCAGTGCCCCGGGGTGGCGCGGTGTTAGGTTGAGCTCAGACGCTCGGCCCATAGGGAATGCATTGCAGCGCTGAAGCTGGGCTCTTTTAGGGGAATGAACTTTGGACTGTTTTCGTAGGCGAAGGGTACTGTGAAAATCTCCCTCTGGACGGACTGCTGGAAATGAAAAGGATTAAATAGTTGGACAACGGATATTGGCAAAGCAAACAAAGATTCCCCCTTTACCTACCCCCTACTCACAAATCATCCCCGTGTTTCCCCAGACGATCGCACACGGCAATACTTTCAGTTAGTTTCTCCTCACCCCCTCTCCCTGCATTATTAAAGGGAAACCCATTTTCCTAGCATTAACCAGACTCTTCTGTAGAAGTTGGTATTATTAACCACAGACTCTTCTGTAGAAGTTAGTAATATTAACCACAGACTCTTCTGTAGAAGTTAGTAATATTAACCAGAGAGTCTTCTGCGGAAGTTAGTATTATTAACCACAGACTCTCCAATGGAAGTTAGTAATATTAATCACAGACTCTAGGGTCAAGGTAGAAAAATCCCGAAGTTTCCCTTCAATAAATATCAACTTGCGTGTTGCACCATAAAGACAGATTGCCTAGCTTAGTGCTACAGTAAGGATAACAAAAAACACAATAGTGTCAAAGAATGCCTCCTCTTCCTAACGCAGTTAATCTCCCAACTTCCTGTAGGCCTAATTGCTTGTTATTGTGAATTGTTGGTTGGCTGTACACCGTTCTAGGTCAGTAGTTAATAATCAATAATAACTCACTGAAGGAGGACATCAGGTAACCAGTGTTGACCTTCTTGGTGTCACTGAAATTTGGCTCGATTTCCTTCCCACTGGCGTCAAACCTTCGCTGATGGATACGGCTTGGATTGATGTACAATGCATAGAAACGCACCTGCCAATAACATATAATAATAACAGTTAGGGACAGTTAAACACAAAATGCTCGGATCTCTGTGTGCAGGCCATAGAGTGATCTCTTAAACCTGCACTATAAGTTTTCCCATTAGCAACCTGTAGTGGCTTGAGTTGTCGCTACAGTCATAGCTATATCGCTTTCAGACTTTTTCAGCTACTAAATTCCCTGGATGGATTCACTCATGGATGGGCGCGTTTTATTCTTGAGAAACTTTCTAGTGCATTTGTTTTTAATGGAGTAAATTTAGCTGCAGTAGAAAAGTTACATAGTGCAGGTTTAAAATAAAGTATTTTTTGTTGCAGATAAAGGAGAACGTTCTGTGATTGGTTGTAACTCTTGCCATTTGAAGACAATTTGACCATTGATGTAGCCTATTTGTTATAACACTATTGATACAACTCAATGCAGGTACCTTCTGATTATTGATGTCGGTAATGACATGTCGGGACACATCCAGCAGCTTTCCCTCCAGGAGGACCCCCGGCCCGCTGGGGACAAACAAACGCACCTCGGTTTTCATAAATCAGTGATTTGTGAAGGAAGTCAAAGAGTCTCGTCGGTTTCTTTTAACAAAAACAAAACTATTTTACCTGTCACATGCGGGGGGCCAAATGCTGTCTATTTTCTCATTATGGACTGGTTTGTTTTGTAGGGACGTGTTATGGTAAATTCTGCTCATTTTGACATTAACTTGAGTCGCGACTGGAATGTTGTTCCGACTTCCTAGTCTGGCGACTACAGTGCGTTCGTTTAGTCATACGCGGCGGGCCTATTTCGCTATGGTGGGAAATATCGTTATTCGGTATTCGTTATAAACACATTATTCGGCCGGTTACACCGTATTTCTTGGTCTTGTATATCATATCTGTGTTCCTTTTAGCACACACCATGGCTCTGTAGTATGAAGAATGATTAGGAGCAAATGTATGGACAATTACAATTAAATAAGTTGAATCCAAACGTCTGTCTCATGTTAACATACATACAGTATATAGTCAGACAGTCATGACCAGGTGAGACCATTAAAAGCCTCTGAAAACATTAAAACAGTGTACAAGTGCTTTGTTTCTTTCCTTGTCACAACGCCTACGTTCAACACTGCAAGACCGTAGTGCTCAATTCGGATTTATTGTCAGATCTGTCCGATTTGTTTGGCTGTTCACATTATCATTATTATTTTTAAATGTGGCCATATCAGATTCCTGTGTGAACTGTTCAGTTCCGATCTGACCCGCATGCGCAAAAGAACAATAACAGACGTCACAAGCAGCGCGCTGTCGTGCGGAAGTACACTGGGAGGCCACTGAAGTCAGCGTTCACGGTTTAGGGTTACTAGCTCCGCTCCCCTGAGTGTTTCGCCAGAGCTATCGAGCAGCTCTAACGGCTGACAGCTGGGTTTATCACACAGAACACGGTCCGACCACGGCCACTTCGTTGGTTTGAGTCTTTAGCTTCTCTTTAAACTTGGCTTTAAAGGCTCTTAACATTTCTATGACACTGCAGCCCCGTTCGGCCATTAGTTTCAAACACAGACCGGTTACGATACGACCCCTGAAGTTTTGCTTTGTACAGAAGTGGCACCCCAAGTGCCACACCTGTACCTGATTTAGGACCAGGGGCGTTGCTAGACATAAAGCTCTACTGGGGCACAGGCACCCCCATTACTCAAATCACACAATTGTGTCTTGGATGCCTGCTGCTGCGTGTATAAAATCTATACATACATATATGGAGTCTATGCTATACAATAAGTTGTATGAACTTCCCTTGCTTATGCCCACTATTACTTACACTGCCATACTGCTGCTGCTGAAACTGCAACAATTACTACTGGTAGAGATGTTAATCTTTATGAAAATATTTACTTCAACGTACATTATTCTCAACATGTTTTTAGGCATAAAAGTCATACCCTGCATATGCACATAATAACAAAACACACTCAAGTCATTAAACGATTGCACATTTGCATTCTTCAACCATTTCAGAACAAAGAACAATTCAAATAAACAATCATTTCATGACTTGAGTCAACTATTTAAAATAAAATAAAAGATATAAATATATAATATAAAAGTAAACTAAGTCTTCCCAAACAGTTTGAGTGCCCCTCTCGTGTCCAACACTAGTCCAAGTCCAAACTTTTTGCCTGCAGTCTGAATGTAGTTAGAAGAATCCTAACTTCCAGTGTGTTTCCTTTGCCAGTGAACTTTGGCGTTAGTTTCTGCAAGGGTCTTCTGAGACACTTTGTACTTCCTCTGCTCCACTACATTAGTTCTGTTCCGACTTGCTATTGGTCAGCTTGCATCTCCGAGGGGTGAGTGTGCTCGTAGTGGAGACGCTTCCCTGTGTTCGGGGAGTCAGTATGGGCTGTGGAGCAACATCCTGTGTTGTCGGGAGTTGTCGTTTGAAGAGCTGCCATAGGCTCGGGACACCAGGGTAAATATAGCGGACAACACAGTATAGTCATGGATCCAGGGCTGTTCAAGCCACACCTGTCCTCCATGGAGGCCTCCATTTATTCTAGCATCTGGAGAGGGCTTCAAGGACTAGTGAGAACAATATATGTTATTGTTACAAAGCTCCATTTCATTCACGCAAAATACAGATCACTGCATTGTTTGCTTTGTGTAGAAAAAAAAGCCACCCTTAATGCCTTGCCTATATTGATTTATTCATAATCTGACCAACCCATCAAATCACAGTAACTACAGTACTTGACCCTGAGTAATACAGTCAGTTGTTGCACAAGTTCTGGCACACTTTGCCTTTTGCAAATGTCCCTTAAGACATTTCTTAGAAACACTCCACGTTGTCCGTACAGTGGGAGTAGCGTCCTAGTTGGATGTTCATCCAGATGTTGCGTCGCTGGTCCCACCTCCCCGGAGCCTCCATCACCTCATACAAGCGCTCCCTCTGTTCCTCATGTTGCTGCAGGAATTTCTTACACACTGAGGCCGCACGCACATGTAGGAGTGAGTAAAGAACATGAATGAGAACATTTCTGTCAAACCGGTTTCTGATATTAAGGATATTTGCTTATGTTTTTGAACTGCCATATCACCAATTAAGAAACTATTTGACCACCATCACCACCACCACCACCACTGTCAACTGACCTGCCACCATGCTGGGTGCTAATGGAGAGCTAACCCCCACCACCTCCTCCCTGGGGAACAGGGAACAGAAATCCGATAGCATCTGGAGTCCAAAGCCATGACCCCTCCAACACCGGCGTACGAGGGTCGTGTCAAATATGGGAAGCAGGTAGCTCTGAGCGGTCCAGTGGCCACACAGACTGCCTGTGAAAAATGGCGGCCCCACAAGTCATTAACACAGACTCTTCTGTAGTTGAAGTTAGTATTAACCAGACTCTTCTGTAGTAGAAGTTAGTATTAACCAGACTCTTCTGTAGTAGAAGTTAGTATTAACCACAGACTATTCTGTAGAAGTTAGTATTATTAACCACAGTCTTCTATGGAAGTTAGTCATTAACTACAGACTCTTCTATGGAAGTTAGCCATATCAACCACAGAGTCTTCTATGGAAGTTATTAATATTAACTACAGACTCTTCTATGGAAGTTTGTGTGCCTTGTGTCCTTTTTGATTAAGTACATAGTTGCACATTTTCTCTGTATATTCGGTTTTTGCTCTTTGATGAAAACAACACACAAACACACCTTTCTGTTTGAAAGTGTAAAAGCCCACTGCCTGCCCATCCGTCCACAGCAGTTTTCCACATTCAGTCCTGGGGTGAGGGGAGAACAGCATGCCACCACGAGGGAGCTTCTCCAGCACCTGGCCCAGGAGAAACAGTATGACCCTCTCCATAGCCGACTCCACCTGGGAACAAAACAAACACACAATCCAAAAGGTCAATGAAAACAAACACGAAACAAGATAGAGAAAACGCAATCCTGATTTGCATTATTGTTTATTATTATTATTATTGACACACACAGACACACCATCACAAGGTCAGCCCTGGATTTGCTGGAGGTCTTCAAGACATCTTCAACCGAACACCATTTTCCATGCAGGTAGAGAGCCAATACTAATACAGCAACTCATAGTTAGCACAGAAGATGTGTATGTATGAAACATATTTCTGTATCTGTATGAGTGAGTTAGAGAGCATTTGCATGCTATTATATTGTGCATACAACCTTTGTCTGGGTCATCAGGGGGGTGAAGTGCCAGCACAGTGCAGTCGGATTGGTCATCAGGAAACATATGTAATCTGCTCACATTGCTTCCCTTTATAGCCACCTGGACAGAAAAACAAATTGAGCTTTTGAGTGAAATGACATGTTGCGTGTCTTAAGACAACATACAACTATTTTCAGCAATGAAAACAATTTGGACGGTATAACATGTTGTTTATGCCGCACTATTAGAACAACGAAAAAAGTACACAGGCAAATGGAAAAGTCTAGGTTGCGTTGCACCTTTGTGTGCTGAGGTGTATTAGATGTATCGATCCATTCATGGCTTTCACTGCTTCTCGATTCGAGTGAAGACAAGTACTGATCGGATGCAGATAGTAAGACATCATAATCCACAGGTGGCAAAACGTCTATGGGATACATGGCTGTCGAGCGTCGAGAACGACCGGGCATCCACCCTAGTGCTTGGTTTGTAATATCAGACAAGGGGCCAATCGTTTCCGTGCAGACCTCCAGCCCATCTACAACCATAAAACACGACCATTTTGTAATCGTTAGATGTTTTGATGTCAATAATGTATGTTACGCAATAATATGCAATATGGTATTCTTGGTTATTTCCCGCAAACCCACAGCACCTGTACTTTGGTACAACCATCGACGTGTAGCCTTTGAACCGCCGGAGAACTGAGGCAAACTTCTCCCGAGGTTAGCTCCACGACGTTGTTTAAGGCGTAGGTGTAGGTTAAATTTGATATCATTCTATGCATTTTTTTCTCTCTCCCTGAATACACATTTGGGAATATGACCATTTCAACAACATTCGCACTAAACTTCCCTGTTTCGCCCCGTCCCTGTAGAGTCAATAGCGTTGCTGCAGCACCACCTGTCGGCGGTCAGGACAAGGTTCTATGGGACGCTTTCCGCCCCGCCCACTCTCAATATTCCACCGGAAGTACTTTCAGGTATACAGTATGTCATTAAAAGTGTAATCTTTGAATGTCGTCGTCAGTCAAATAGTTTGTGTGCACGATGCTCTCCACTGTGACGCGGACGAGACGCTGGCTCCCTCACGTGTCACGTCTGGTGCTGTCTCGCAACATCCAGAAAGAACATACCCAAACTGTAAGATTGATTTTTTTTTTTTTGTTACAGCTGCACGTACACTGTACTCATGAGCGACTGCATGCACCGTACTGTCTGTAAGCAACACGCATGGTGAGTTGTGTGCTCTCGTTGTGTTGCTCTCGTTTCGTGTGCAGAGTGAGGTTTTGAAGAAGGTCATACCTGCCTTCACGTCTGTGTGCGGTCAAGACGGCGTCTCAACAGGTGAAGCTGTCAGGGAGCAACATGGCAGAGATGAGTCTGTTCACAGGTCAGACTTTCAAAAGTCTTGCACACGCCTCTTTCTCTGTGTTTCACCTATTGATTTACCAAGGTTATTTAGATATATAGACATTTAGATAGCTGGTTCTGTCACACCTATAGACAGGTTGTGAGGGAACTGGATCACCTGGTCTTAGTCTTATACATAAGCGTCCACGTGCACCAGGTACTGCATATTTGTAGCAGATGTTATTGTGTAATCCTAATATGTTATTGTTTAATATGTAATGACATGCCATACACCGTTATGGTCACGCTAACTTCCTTGTATTTGCCCCGTTTGCCATGTTTTGACAACCTTAAATATGCATATATATTAAAAAAAACTTCCTGTACAGATGTCGCCCTCCAGATGTGGTTGTGTTTCCACGTTGCGTGGAGGAGGTCAGCGCCCTCGCCAAGATCTGTAATCGCCACAACCTTCCCATCATTCCCTTCGGCACCGGTACTGGCCTGGAAGGTGGGGTTGGGGCTTTAAAGGTAACAAAAAAGTCAAAGTCAAAGTTACTTCACCGACCACACGACCGTGGTCTGTGTAATTTGCTTTCGGTACAGCATGGTAGCCAAGCTCAGTTTGGAGTCAACAACACCGGAGACATGGTACTGTCAGACAGACAAATAGTAGTGTGTCTCAGAGTGACTGTGTGTGGGTGCCAGGTATATATCTGTGTTTGTTTATAGTTATTGTGTTCAGGTAGGCTACATATTGTCCATATGCTTTCCACAGGGTGGCGTTTGTTTCAGCCTGAGGAAGATGAACCAGGTGCTGGACGTCCACCAGGAGGATTTTGACGTGACCGTTGAGCCCGGCGTGACTCGCAAGGCCCTCAACTCCTACCTCCGAGACACCGGGCTGTGGTTTCCTGTAGGTCTGTTGTACATTTAGTGGTTTTAAGTTTTAGTCTATTAGTGACCCACTCTGGTTTTCTCCAGAGCACAATAAACAATGTTTATTAGCATGTGTTAGCATGCTAGCCTCACTATGGCTTTTCAAAGCACCTTAAGGTGTTCTGTGGCACACTATTTTTAGGGTTCCTAAGTGAAATCATGGATAAAGAGCAATCAACATAAACCTAAAGTCCAAACAAGGCATTAGTACGTAGTCATTGGAGAGGAGTAAGATGATAATGTCTGTCATCTTACTGGCTGAATGGCTGAATTATCATGCAGCAGACGTTGTTATCCAAAGTGACTTGCAGTGAATGCAGATACACGTCATTAAGGAGGTTGTTAGGTTAGGGGTCTGCGGAGCACCAGTCACTAAATAGGGGGTTTTGTTTCAGACCCTGGAGCCGATGCGTCTCTGTGCGGCATGGCTGCCACCAGCGCATCCGGTACCAACGCCGTGCACTACGGGACCATGCAGCAGAATGTCCTGAACCTGGAGGTGGTCCTGGCCGACGGTACCGTCGTACACACCGCTGGGAAGGGCCGGCGAACCAGGTACTCTCATAAACAACGAACACATTGAAAGGTGTGCTTCTCAAGACACACCTGACAAACTGGACAACTACAGTCAAGGAAAAATGTACCGCACATTTGAGTTATTTATTCAGTATTTATGCAAACATGATTACTTATCCAAGACACATCCTTACCCACTTACCCTCGGTCAGGTCCGCCCTCTCTGTCTCGTCCCTGTAGGAAGTCTGCGGCGGGCTACAATCTGACCAACATGTTTGTGGGGTCGGAGGGCACGCTGGGCATCATCACCAAGGCAACGCTACGCCTGTACGGCATCCCGGAGGCCATGGTGTCTGCCGTCTGCTCCTTCCCCTCCGTCCAGGCCGCCGTGGACAGCACCGTGCACGTCCTGCAGGCAGGGGTGCCCATCGCACGCATCGGTGAGGAGAGAGGGGTCATGGCTGGGTTTGGATTGGCTGGCGGTGTGGTGGTAACTAAGGAGGGGCTTGGCTGGCAGGCAGTCTGAATGAGACCACAGGGTTTAGTGGCCTAACTAACCCTGGTGACATGTTTATTATTACTCAATCTGTCACAGTGTAAGAAGTAGGGATAAAATGGCATTGATTTGACCATTCAGGATCAAATTCCCAATAGTCCCAAAAATGCTGGTGCGATGCTATTGTTATTGTTCAGCTGTTATGGCAGCTTGTTGTAGAGAAATTATAGTTGAATGTCAGATAATAATGTTTCTCTATTTTAAATAGGTGCATAATATGATATTGGTGTGTGTGTTAGGTTCGTCTTATCATGAGATTAGCCAAGTTTCAGATGTGTGCCTGTGTACATGCTATGTATGCCTTTATGTCTAGAGTTCCTCGATGATGTGATGGTAGATGCGTGCAACAAGTTCAACTCTTTGTCCTACCCTGTGATGCCTACTCTGTTCCTGGAGTTCCACGGTACAGAGAACAGCCTCAACGAACAGGTCCGCACAACAGGTGGGTGTGAGTGTAAAAAATAATGAATATGGAAGTGACAAGGGAAAGCGTAGGCCATTGTTGAAAACATCTGATCTTTATTCTGCTTGCTATTTAACCTGCACTATGCACAATTTTCACTCCAGTCAGCGTTTTGTTCAAAATTAGATTTTCTCGCCTCTTTCATCACAGACCCAAACAAACAGACACCAAAACAAAACAATTGGAAACATAATTGGCTGCAGTGAGAAAGTAACGTGTGTGTGTGTGTGTGTGTGTGTGTGTGTGTGTGCGTGTGTGCGCGCGCGTGTGTGCGTGTGTGTGTGCGTGCGTGCGTGCGTGCGTGCGTGCTTCGGTAAACCCA
>OMNO01031422.1:0-13580 GCA_900303215.1 Trachyrincus scabrus | reverse complement strand
CCTTAACACCTCTCCCACTTGCTCGCCACAGACACTCAGTTACAGGTGTCACCCTCTTATTGTACTAAAACCCTTTGTGTGTTTTAGCTACAATGTCTCAAAAAAGCACTGCTTCATTGTCTTCCCTCCAATACGACCAATTCATAACGCTAAGAAATATACAGGCCAACATAAATATTTTCTTACGTTATGTGCGTACTGCACGTAACCCAATGCTGCCTCCACGTAGGGTGCTTGTTTACTGCCTCTACGGTGCACGGGGTTTCTTTTTGTTTACAATGAGGTTTTTGAAAAGGGGAAGAACTGCTTTTACAGCTCCTCTGCCTCCTATTTCAATCTGCATTTGTGTGATTTTTATTAAATTTTCTTTTACCAATATGGTTATAGTTTTAGTCATTTTCAGTCTATACTGTAAATTACATTTCATATGGAAATTGGCCAAGTGGAAAGCTTTAGGGATATCATTCACTAAGTAGAAATGAACCATCTTCTCAACAATGTTCCCGTGTCTGTGGGTTATGTGCAGTAGAATTGACACCGACAGGTAAATAGTGGCGACCCCCTCGCAAGACCTTAACAGTAGCTCAGCAGGTATTCTACTGTACTCAGATGTCTTACTGTGCCCCCCGCCCATATTTCACTGAAGGGATCACTTGCAGTCGACTGCGTGCCAACGGCCAGTCCCCTCTCTCCATGCGCACTCCGGTCAAAGCCATGAACCCTGTAGGCTCCATGACGACCTCTCGCCAGCCTACCAGAGGACTGCCAGTGATCCAGGCGGCACCAGCCGGGGCGGGCAGGGTCCAGTCACCAGGCCCCACCAACGGGGGAGGCTATGTACCCGGGAGAGTGTCTGCCGGAGCCAGGGGGCAGACTGCACCAGCCACAAGAAGCAGGCTCTCACAGCCGGGCAGGAGGTGAATCCTTTTAAGATTTACTGGTGATTTTGAGATGTATTAAGAAATGTATGTAAGAAATAAGAAATATGTGGCATTGATTGCTTGAGTGTTGGTATTTCTGCGCTGTAAATGGTAATTGTTTAAAAGAAATCTGTATAAAAATTATGGGTGCGCGATATATTGACTTAATACCGATATCGCAATATCACATTGTGCATTATCAAAGCGAAAATGTCGGGGAAAGTATGCGATATTCCGTTGTGGAGAGATGTGTCCGTTGGCGGCTTGGTTGTGTTCGATTTAGAGCCCGCTTGAAACCGCTATATAAAGATCAAATTTCATTGGCCAGTTGCCCTGTCACATGCAAGTGTGAGCACACGGGTCCACTAAACGAACATACCCAAACATAAGCAAGGCAAATTTGTATAAAACTAAAAAGGTGGTTTTTACATTGTGCAAAGTTTCAATGAAATTGCTCCGCAGCACTAGCGCTATTCAAGAGCATGCTAAGAAAATACACACACATTATTCTGGATGACAGATGGCCAGAAAAGGAAAAGAAACATCGTAACTGGAGTCTATTACCTAATTACCAGCCTGTTATTATTAGTAGGTAGAGCTCTTTGATATATTTTGCCCTATTTAAACAAATAATGAATAAATAGATTCCCCTACCCCACTCTGAGCAAGCTAGCCAGAACATATCTATGTACCCCTGCAACCAGCTTACGTTATGTGCGTACTGCACGTAACCCAATGCTGCCTCCACGTAGGGTGCTGGTTTACTGCCTCTAAGGTGCACAGGGTTTCTTTTTGTGTACAATGAGGTTTTTGAAAAGGGGAAGAACTGCTTTAACAGTGAGCTCCTCTGCCTCCTATTTCACCCTCGGAGTGTTTAGTAAACCCTTGTGTTGGAAGCACACTTGTTGTTTTGGTGTTATGAATCTATTTTGATGCGTTACATATGTTTAAGAATATCAAAATTAATATAGATATTGCAATATTCATGAACATTATCGCAATATCATATTTTGTCAATATAGTGCACCCCTAATAAAAATGTGATGCTTTTCGTGAGGAATAGCCTTTGTTGTTACTGCTACCTGGCTAGGAAGACTTAACTTTTTTTTTTTTTACAGGTCTTTGGGTATGACTAAAATGTCAGATGAGTCCTGGAAAGATGGCTGCTACTGATCCCCACGCTGTGGTTATACAAAAAAGAAGGAAAGAATTGATTGAGAAACCTCTTCGCCTCTCTTCTTTTACCTCACGTAGTACACAGAAAGATTCTGGTGCAATCAAACGTCACCCCTGATAATCCACAAAGCTGAACCTGTAGATAGGAAGCATCTCTCGTCCTAGCATGAACACCTAGCTCAAACTAAACGAACACATGAAAACTTCCACTTGTTCTATGGACCAATCCAGAGCTTCCAGAAGAAATTGTGTTGTCGATTTTAAATATTTTTCTATGAACTGGAAGAGACTGTTGTAATAATGGTGGTAATTGACATTATCCTGTTTAATTTAAATGAAGGTATGATTTTTTTGTCCTTGTTTTGATCATATTTGAATTACACTCAACGAAGGCAATATGGTTTGTTGCATGCCTGGTTATCCCCCCCCCCCTTACAAAACGTAGTGTGCAACCTTTGGAATATTATGTAATATGTTGATATGTCCTATATTTCAAGCCTTCCATTGTGATGATTGGGGCAGTTCTGAACGTTTGAGCGGTTGTATGTGAAGATATTTGTTGTAATTGTGTTTTTTCTCTTTGACATTGTAATGCAACTTGTCTTAGACCACACTGCCCTTATAGTCATAAGAAACATATTGTACAAAAAAACATCTGTTTGTGCCATGGTGCATTTCAGCTGCAGCACTCTTAATTCCTGGTACTCTGAAGTACAATTTGGTACGGCATTTTTACTGCATATCTAAAGATGGAATGAGTTTGGCACTGTAATAAAGACAATGTTAATGCATGAAGGCCTTGTGCTGTGACAGGTTTGCACCCTCAGGAAGAGTGCCTTTTATAATTGGAAGCTGTAAAGAATATTAATAAAGTCTAACCAGAACTCATAATTGTATGTATTGCTGCTTTCTTTCTATGTATTTTTGCATTACATATTAATGTACAAAATAATTGAAGCAAGAAGAAATCCATTCCAGAAAAGAGTCTACATTCTGGTGATATATTTTTTGGGTATATCGACCCATGATATCAACCACCTACTCTGAAATGACCCCCATTTCTAAGAAAATGGCCTGCAGGCCTTGTCGGTGCCCTCCAAGTCAACACATAGTATATTATAATTAACAAACTAGTAATATTGCAATTTTGTTGCTTGTCGCATTATTAAACAAAGTTTACATCAATAAAACGATGGCATTAATGTAACTATGCTCTCCTATGCATGACGCAAATAGTAAGGGATCAGCGGTAAACGAGGCCACGCATTGTCTGCCCCCCGCCCTCCCTTCGGTTGTCAGGAAGCAACCTGATTGGCCGAGGCCTAGCAAAGAGTGGCCGGGGATCCAAAACTGCAGGCCGCACTTAGCTTACCGTCAAAAATAAACCAAAACAATAACAGACATAATTGCAAAGGGGAGAAACACCGATAGACTCAGACGACTTCGTTATCAGGTACAAATATTCTAAATCAATTAAAAGTGTATGTTGAATTCGGTACAAAGGCCCAGTCGGCCATAGCGGGCCTCTTTCAGACCTCAGCGAAAACAACATGGTCGATAATGCAGAACAAGCCGCCGTGGCTAGGTTAGCACGCTAGCTAGCCAGCGCGAAGGGTATCGTCGACTACAATAGAGCGGAATGCAGGAAAAGCACATCTGTGCTAATGGTTGCTTTTATAGTTTATGGTCTTCCTTACGTGTATGCATTGAACTATATCGTTGTAGCGTGTATTAATTGCTCACAGGGCACACGTTTTCAATGTGTTGTATTAGCATTTTAGCTAAACAAAATGGCGATTGATTGAACAGTCGTAGCTTACTTGCTAGCTAGCGCTAGTGGGTGGAGGGCAGTAGCCGCCCTAGTATGTTGCATAACGTTGTGCGGTGCTTTCATTGGCGGCAATGAATTCTGAGCGTGTGTGGTTTGCTGCAAAGTGTCCCGGGTACGAGCGATAACAACTGTAAAGTGTGCAACAGCAAATGGCATGCACTAACCACGTCCTTATCACAATAAAGCGGGTTGTTTTCCCCCCCGAAACAGACGCTCAAACCCACTGCTGCTGGACCATTGGAATAGATGGATTGGCATTTCAAAAACTTTGCGCATTCCACACGTTAAAGCGAGTAGTTTCCGTATGTATACATGAGGATGTGGTTCCCCCTGTTATGATCATGGTGGTATCGCTTTGTCTCAGTGGGCTAATGAGTTCAACCAGCTCCAGGTGCATTGGTCCCCAAGTTATAGTTGCTTGTAGTGCACCAAGTTGACACCTGATTGAGACAGTTGGACCGAGCATCGCAGCTGTGTGTTGCTGTTATGTTTTCATCAAATATGCTCCCTTTGCGGGTCTTGTTGTTTCTAAATTCACATACATTTCAGACTCTGTTTAGAGATTATTTCCCCCTTGCACATACTACTTTAACAAGGGTATTACATGTCATTGCAGTTTACTGCAGCACAACATGTATAATAACACCAGCATTTTGGTTGATACACTGAGACTCATAATCACAGCTTTGTGTAATAAGTGACAATGTTTAACCTTTGTGTCTCTTTTGCAGGGTTGCATCCCTGATGGAAGGCAGCCTCCTATATAACATATTGGTTGTATTTCAGTGAGCCTTGGCACCCAGTGTGCAGGTAAGTGTCCACTATGTGCAGTGAGTTAATTCACACATGCACACAGAAACGGTAAACCCACAATTATGCATTCTGTAATTTATTTCAGTGGTTAAAAACATGGACCAAGGCGGAGGGGTGCTGGAGTTACACACTCAGGAGCTGAAGATGCCCCACACTATGATCATGCAAGACTTTGGTAGGTGATGGGTTGGGTTGGCAGATTTATTATACATTTATATGCTTGTTTTGTCAACAACACTGTTTGCCACAAGTCTAATCTCACTTCTTTCTTTGTTGTGTTTGCAGTGGCGGGAATGGGGGGTCTGGCTCACATCGACGGGGAGCATATTGTGGTGTCTGTGCCAGAGGGTATGCTTCTGTCCGATGTGATGACTGATGAAGGCATCCTGCTGGAGCACAGCCTTGAGGTGGAGGGCCTGGAGACAGAGGTGGTGGAAGGCCTGGAGACGGAGGTGGTGGAAGGCCTGGAGACAGAGGTGGTGGAGAGCTTGGAGACTGATGTGGAGGGACTGGAGGCCGAGGTGGTGGACGGTCTGCAGACCCAGATAGTGGAACTCGAAGCCCAGGTGGTGGATGGCCTAGAAGGGGAGGTTGAAGTTGAGGGTCTTGAGGCCCAGGATGTTGAGGGCCTGGAAGCCCATGTTGTGGAGGGGCTCGGGGATGAGGAGGAGGTAGAGGTGGAAGGCCTGGAAGCAGAGGTGGTGGAAGGACTAGAAGTTGACGTTGGGGTGGAAAGTCCTGAAATTGCCAACGAGGACATGGTGTCCGCAGAGCATAGCGTCATCATGCCCGATAACATTCTGGGGACAGAGGTCGCTATAGAGGAAGCTCTGGACCACCACCACCATCACCACCACCATGTCCTGACCTCGGAGCTCATTCAGGACTCTGACCACCACCACCACCACCACCATGACATGACAGACCAGGTGTTTGTGGCCGAGCTGCTGTCCGATCACCAGGACAACACACTGGACCAGCAGCTTGTGTCTGAGGGAGTGATGGTGGCAAACTCGGAGACCATAATCCACGAGCAGCTGCCAGCCGAGGCCGTCGGTGCCCTGCAAACCGACGAGGACGAGGATGCCAGGAGTAGCTCTGAGGATTACCTCATGATTTCCCGTAAATCACGTAGCTTGCTCAACAGTCGTGCATTTCGTTGAAATCACTCAGTCATTTATGTGTAATGAAATTGACTGATTTTTGTTTTCCTTCACTGCAGTGGATGAGGTTGGGGAGAAGCTCGACATAGGTGACACCCCTCTGGAGATTAGCACTGAGGTGATGGAGGACAAGGAAGCCAAAGAAGAGGATGAATCTGAGGTCATCAAGGTCTACATTTTCAAAGCTGAAGCGGATGACGATTTGGGCAAGTGCCATTAAGAGATCAGAATGAGACATGAAAGATCTTTGATAGATTTTTGTCTCAAATGTCCAAATTATTTGAACATGGAAAGGAGTGAGTCATGACTTTAATTGCAATTGTATTTTTTTTCTCGCAGGGGGAACTGAGGTAATAACGGAGGATGATTATCAGAACGGGCATCCCGACCCGGAGGCTGCGTCTTCTGGAAGACTCGGCGTGGGCCGTGACAAGATGATCTACATGGCTGTCAAGAACCGGCCCAAAGTAGTAGAAGAGGAGGAGGACGAAGATGACGACGACGACGACGACGACGACGATGAGGACAGCGAGGAAGATGACGACGACATGAGTAAGTAGTCAGCGTGGTCTTGTCCCGCTGAAGCACGTCAGCCGGGCCCCCGCCCCGTCCTAAATCACCAAGACGCTGTTAAACAGACTGTTTCTGTGACTGTTTGTAGATGAAAGTGACATGGCTGAACAGGTGTATATGGAGGTGGTAGTAGATCAGGAGGAAGAGGCTGCAGCACAGCCAACCCAGCTACATGACTCCATAAACAACAAGATGTTTGTGCCCGTGTCCTGGGCAAATTCTTATGGTAAAGATGGCTTGGATGCACCCCAATCTTGTAGCATGACAGTAGCATAGATGGATGGTAGTGTTCAGGGTTCACACTGAGGACCGCACTCCTCTTCAGGCGTCACCATCTGACATGTTGTGTGCAGGTAACAGTATTGACCCGGTGAAGAATGGGAGGGCCACGCCATTTCTGCAGATCCGGGACAACATGGGTGTCAACCGTCTTCTTAAGACCAAGACCAAGAAGAAGAAGAAGGGCGATATGCGGCAGTGCCAGACCGGTATGGGCTGCATATTACATATATTAATAAATACTCCAGCACAACTTATTTTTAATGTTAATTAAAAATAAATGGTATTTGATTGATAAATCAAATTTTATTACACGTTCACAACACAAATTCTTAGTGCTGGGCGATAATTTAATATCAAATGTCAGTAGCATCATATTGCCACAGTATTAATGTAGCGTAATTAACTATTGATATCATATTCCCTGTTATTATTTTTGATGAGACAAATGATGGCACAGCTTTATTGACTCTAACTCCCACACAGGGTCCAAAATGAACACCTGCCACCAGCCAATGGCGGATAGTTTTGACCATTTGGCAGGTAAAAAAAATTCTGGGTTACTTATTAAAACAATTGCTTGGCTGGTACATTTTTCCACTCTGGCAGGTAAAAAGGCAAAACTGTAAAAGTTCATTTTGGACCCTGCTCCCACATAACACCTAATGCCACTGGAGTCTAACTTAGCAAAATGTATTTCACGATATATTTATTGAACATCCAAGATAGATAGAAAGCAGTATACGAAAAATGTCAATACATCTTTGGTATTCTCAAATACCATTCTCAAATATATGCACCCGCAGTAAAGAATAGCACACACTTGTGTTTTTTACTTTTACATTGTGAGATTACGGTGGAGATCTACTAGAATTCAAAGTTTGCAAGCCACAGCATTTTAACATCAGGCGTGTGTTCCCACTTGGTCTTTCCCCAGCTGTCATCATCGGCCCCGACGGCTTGCCGCTGACCGTCTACCCCTGCCACATCTGTGGGAAGAAGTTCCGGTCACGAGTCTTCCTGAAGTGCCACATGAAGAACCACCCCGACCACCTGCTGAAGAAGAAGTACCAGTGCACCGACTGCGACTTCACCACCAACAAGAAGGTGAACTTCCACAACCACCTGGAGAGCCACAAGCTGCTCAGCCACCACAGCGAGCGCTCCCCCGAGTACACGGAGTACGCCCGGCGCTACCACGAGTCCAGCCCGCTGGGCTCCGACAAGCTCATCGTCAAGGACCGCGAGCCCAAGCTGCACCACTGCAAGTACTGTGTTTACGAGACAGCCGAGCAGGGCCTGCTCAACCGCCACATGCTGGCGGTGCACAGTAAGAACTTTGCGCACGTGTGTGTGGAGTGTGCCAAAGGCTTCCGCCACCCGTCGGAGCTTAAGAAGCACATGCGGACGCACACGGGCGAGAAGCCCTACCTGTGCCCGCACTGCGATTTCCGCTGCGCCGACCAGTCCAACCTAAAGACTCACATTAAGAGCAAGCACGGCGCCGACCTGCCCTTCAAGTGCAGCCACTGTCCACAGGCGTACGCCGACGCCCGCGAGCTGCAGCGGCACACAGAGATGGTGCAGGGCCACAAGACCCACCTGTGCCCACACTGCGAGCACAAGAGCACCAACTCCAGCGACCTGAAGCGCCACATCATCTCCGTACACACCAAGGACTTCCCCCACCAGTGCGACGTGTGCGAGAAGGGCTTCCACAGGCCGTCCGAGCTGAAGAAGCACGCCGAGACGCACAAGGGCAACAAGGTGCACCAGTGCAGGCACTGTAACTTCAACGCCCCCGACACCTTCACCCTCAGCCGCCACATCCTGTCCTTGCACACCAAGGACCTCCCGTTCAAGTGCAAGCGCTGCCGGCGTGGCTTTCGGCAGCCGGCGGAGCTGAAAAAGCACATGAAGACACACAGCGGCCGCAAGGTCTACCAGTGCCAGTTTTGTGAATACAACAGTACGGACGCTTCTGGCTTCAAGCGCCACGTCATCTCCATCCACACCAAGGACTACCCGCACCGCTGTGACTACTGCACAAAGGGTTTCAGGAGGCCCTCGGAGAAGAGCCAGCACATAGCCAGGCACCATAAAGACATGTTGATGTGAAGTCGTCACACACAAACACACACACACACACACACTCCTCTTCCCCCAGGAAGTACTCCCACTGGAGTCCTCACTATTAACGACTAAGGATTTATGGATGTAGACGGTCGACGTCGACGACCACAAAAGGCGTTCTCGTTGACCATTCTGTGTTGCGTGTTGAAATGAGTCTAACCCCTCCCCCCCCCAAACACCCCCTAAAAATAATGCAAGGAAGTTTATAGACTTGGAGGGGGGTGCAAAGAAGAAACAGTGGTTAAATGTGGACGGACAGCTGTCATTTCTGTCATGTATTGTTGCAAAAGAATCACATATGAACGTATATATTCAGGGTTTCAAATTTCTATATTTTTATACCCCTCAGCTGAAATGCTGCAAGATGACGACTGTGTCCTGTAATATAGAACGTGGTGCTTTGTGAACGTCAAGCCAGGTAGACGTGTGGAACAAGTACAGGGGAGACGTGCCTCCCTCCAACCCCCTCAATAACCAGCTTTTAGCCACACGTTTTGTTTTTAATGCCATTCATGCCATTCTTCTAAAGGGGCAGGATCATATGCCCAATCAAAATGGCTTTGTAACCATGTTTACATGCATAATGCAAGGATATTTCATGAATTTACCAGTTGCGCTTCACGTTTTCTGTACACAGTGGTCATTGAGTCCAGCTGAAAAATCATGTATAATGTACATACCGTCGCAGATGTTTAACAAGTGAGTCCATGTGGTTTTTATACTGTCAACGTGGCGTTTGGGGAAAGCAGAAATCGAGATGCAATTGATACATTATTGGAATATCCCTTTTTGTGTGAACAAGTTAACAAAGATCAACACATTTATGACACACAAAACTATTTTCCTTTTCCCGCAGATCCGTTTCGAACATTGTATTCTTGCATCCGTGTGTTCATGCCCTGTGGGCTTCACAGAAGGCTTGACTTCAGAGTGTGTGGTGATCTGTGAAGTGGGTATATATTAGAGCTGCCACTGACAGATACCCATGTGTGATCTTACAGATGCGCACTCGGCAGACCATCTGATTTGCAATCATGCCTTACATCAGTTGTACTAAACTCCTCGAGCATCGAATTAGGTTAATCAGCAAACAAGTGATTTCGTTCTTTTTTTTTTTTTTACGTTTCACACGCTGTATCAATACCATTCACTGATAAATGACCCATGCTTGAGTCAGTAGAAAGCACTTTAATTGTTTTATTTGTGTATGAGGAGTATATATCGTTCTAGGATAATGGACAATGGTGAATTTGACCAGATAAGAGTATTTTTGATTACAATCTCTTAATCTGCCGTTAAAAAGAAATATTGTTTCGTTTAAAAAAAGTAATTGCGAGTGGTGAGTGAAACCATCTATTGTTCTGTATATGGTTAAGTGATTGGGTTTTGTGTTTATGTTTGTGCTCACTAACACCGGTTCCCCAGAGCCCAGGCCTACCTAACTGAATCCCAAATGGGAACTATACCCTTTCAACGAAATGGTTGGCATATTGGCATTAGTCTTAAAAAGTATGCACATATGCTCTCATCATAACAATGAATTGTGCTATATATTAAAGATCCATACATTTGTGTACCTTTTAGCCTATTTTTTTTTTTTCAGTCTGATTGTGGATAAACTACTGGTGGGGAGGAACCAAAATAAACCATTATCTTTTTATATTTGTCTGTGCCTTGTCAATTCCTCTAGGTGGCAGGCGTTCCCTCTCCCTTATAGCATCAGCGTTATCAAGAGGAAGACGGACAAGGTTGGTGGGCATAGAAGTGCAACGGTTTAGTGTAACTAGTGAAACTGCAGCACTTCAGATCATAGTGTCGTTATGAGGTGACAGCAATTTTACGCTCCTTGCTCTATAATTTGACTTTTTGGTTGTCATTGATTGAAGGGACCCCCCCAGTAGAATATTGCACTGTTGGCATTTCGCGTTGGTAAGCCGAGTCCTCATTCCCTGCTGCCGCCTGTCAAAATGAGATGCATGAAGCTGTATACAAACTATTTTGCATTGGCACGGATACCTCATCAGCAAGTCCTTGTGTTGAGCCTCTACCGAATGATCACCCATCAATCACACAGGGAGCAGCTGTCCACACTGGAGGACAATATGTAGATGAAGGTGCAGATGCAACACTTTTCCATGTATAATATCTTGGTGGGGTTTTATCTTGGTGGGTTTTATCAGATATATTATTTGTTACAAAGACTGATGTATGTCTGGTCATCACACACACACACACACACACACTAATCCATTAGTGTGATGGGAATTGGCACAGCCATACACTTATTATAGAGAATACAGATTAAACTAATTTACTCAATATACTTATGTTGGCTATCGTTATATGTATCAATAGGCTATGCGATTATAGTGATTGAATGATGTGCTAAATTCTGATTTGCATACTCCAAGAGAAAATTGAAAACAAACCCTTTTGGGAAATTATCAATTTCTTGTACTGCAGTTACTCCTCAATATGGCCGTGGTGTTGTTGCACTTCCAGAGTAAATGGTTGACAGGTCTAGTAGTGCAGGATTCAGCAAGAGACCTGGAGGCCCTCTGGGAAATCAGGACCAGATTGCAAAATGCTCCCAGACTGACAAATAAGAGACTGGGCTGCACTGCACTTGAAAGGAGGAAATACAGTAAAGGACACTTTTGTCTGTGCGTGCACACCTGTTAAATTGTGGCAGTTTTGACCTAGTCAACATAATTAATTTAAACGATTAATGAGAATGTACGTTCATGTAGGCTATAGGCCAACACTAGATGTCACTATTATCCCGTCTGTGGCGTGAAATGGCTTAAAACGAAAGCTAGACATGTTTGTTGCTGTATGGTTTCTCGTAAGTTTAGAATTTAAAGAAAACATCAATAATTGTAACAGTTCCCCAGTACGCCTAAAAATCGCTCGACATTTCCGTAAGCCGACTTAATACATGTTCTTTTACACAGGCCTAGGGCCCCCTATAGTCCTATTGGAAGTATTGTTTAAACGAACACATGGAATAAGAAGAAACTGCAACGTAACATCTGCGCAGTGCAATTTCGGCCAAAAACGAGAGAAAATAAACAAATAAACCTGTAATCTGTATTTTTTGGTTGAGAGAGCCTGGAAGTCAGCCAGCACGCGTCATCGGTCGGTAGGTGTGGTTACCGTGTACGTAATACATAATACACCGCCGTCGTCAGTCTGACATGTGATCCGAGGGGCTACAGCGGCTGAGAGGGTCCCTCCGTGTGTGCGCCTCAAGTGATGGAGAAGCTGTGGGTGTTTTTTAATTTACGTTTCTTACAACTCGCTGCAGTTGGAAGGCGCTCCTCGTAGCTGGCTTTACGTTTACGGGACATTTACGGAAACCTCCAACTATGGATTGCCTCATTGAAGTTGGGCCACCCGATCCCGTTTGCGCCTAGACCAATTGACCACGATTAAGGGGAAGGCATTACGAAATGTTGTGTTGCCTGCAGGTATTACCATTTAAAAAAATTGCGCGTTAAGTGTCCATAATAGTCCAAGTGTACAAATTTGTGTATGCGTAAAGAAAGGACACGGGCATATAGTTTTCATAACCTGATACCTGCGGATATGCACTGCGCTACATTAATAATTGACGAATCTGTTTTACAAATATTTCTCGTGTGATTTTATTTATTTCGAGTGCAAATGTGTTGTGCGCGTTGTGCGCGGATACTGTTTGAACCTGCAGCCTACAAAGTGCGCTCAGTGTAGATCGTCAATTGCCACAATCAACGCTTGTCGCTATACCAGCGTAGTAACATTGACAACACAGTGTCCATTAACCTAGTGTTTTAAGAAGGAACTTATATCTCCATCCTTGGATTTAGCCATGGCTTTACCAGATAGCTGCATTGCCGGGGAGGAAGTTGGCTTCCCAGAGATTATAGAGCTCAACGTTGGTGGCCAAGTGTACATCACACGTTATTCCACCCTCACTAGTGTGCCGGACTCCCTACTAGGGGACATGTTCAGTCGGAAGTCTACCAAAGGACTGGCGAGGGACACAAAAGGAAGGTTCTTTGTGGATCGTGACGGCTTCCTGTTCCGCTACATCCTGGACTACATGCGGGACCAGCAGCTGGTCCTCCCGGACCACTTCCCCGAGCGCGGCCGCCTGCAGCGCGAGGCAGAGTTCTTCAACCTGCCCGAGCTCGTCAAACTACTGGTGCCCAAGATCAGCAAGCAGAACTCTCTCGGCGACGAGGGCTGTCAGAGCGACCCGGAGGACTCCTCACCGGGCACGGACAGCGGCCGCAACCTGGGCTCCCTGGGGGCAGCGGCGGCCGCCTGCGCCAGCCTGGTGCCGGGCGGCCTGGACGGCAACAAGCGCTCGGGCTTCATCACCATCGGCTACCGGGGCTCCTACACCCTGGGCCGCGACAGCCAGACCGACGCCAAATTCAGGCGGGTGGCACGCATCATGGTGTGCGGGAAAACGTCCCTGGCCAAGGAGGTGTTCGGGGAGACGCTGAACGAGAGCCGTGACCCCGACCGCCCCCCCGAGCGCTACACGTCGCGCTACTATCTCAAGTTCACCTTCCTGGAGCAGGCGTTCGACAAGCTGGCCGACGCCGGCTTCCACATGGTGGCCTGCAACTCCACGGGGACCTGCGCCTTTGCCCACGAGCAGACGGACGACAAGATCTGGACCAGCTACACTGAATATGTGTT
>OMNO01031421.1:0-14778 GCA_900303215.1 Trachyrincus scabrus | reverse complement strand
CCGAGAGGGCCTCGCGAGATGTACGTGGCTGGTCGCATGTGCTAAGCGTAGTGTTATTACATACGTCCTGGTTGGTGTTATTACATACGTCCTGGTTGGTGTTATTATATACGACGCATCTTCACCTGTTTTGGGTTTAGATTCGCCGGGTGCTGGTCCAGTAGAACTCGAACGAGGTGGAATCTTGCTGCTGCTGCTGGAATTCTTCTCCATGTTCGTCTCCGTGAAGTGAGGTGGTTTGAGGCCGAGCTCCGGACTGAGAGCCGCTGAGCTCTCTGGCATCAAACGAAAAAATACGAGATAAAAGCGAACTGTGGTAAGAGCGGGTAAGGCGACAAAGGCCCGAATTCATTTCTTTGAAACACGGAGACCCCATCACGGCGACATGTTGACAACAAAACAAGCAGAGAAAAACAAGAGACACGATTGCGGCGTCTCAAGTACTATGGCGGCTTTCGACGGGTTGAACGAGACACGGGGCCAAGACCCCAAAACGCTCTTCTGATGTTTGGGATAACGCTGTACCCACCCAAGGTGTTGAACGTTTTCCAAAAGCAGGAAAACGTGTAAATTTAAAGTTTTTCTTCAAAAAAACAAGTGGGGAACCGCGAGCTTGCACTAATGGCGACGGGTCGCCAGACAAGAAGCCAAGAGACCCGGATGGTGTAGTGGGTCCGCTGGAGTTGTGGGAAATGTAGTATTCATAGTAGAATTCATAAATGGATTCTGTTCCGTTTAATGTTGTCATTTTACAGTTATTGTATTATTCTTGGGAAAGACATGAAAGACAACACAATTCGTCCAGTTGAATTTAATTTTTGGTTTCACATTTACTTTTGTTAGGAATAAAAAATAAAAAAAAATAAAAAAGGACAATACATTTTGAACAAAATATCAACACATGTAATAAAGTATTTAATAAAACATACATAAGTACAAAATGAAGGTTTAACTTTTAGGCATAAGGTCAATACAACCCAGTTAATACTCCAATCCAGAATAGCTGGGGTAGTTAACAGCAAGGCTGGGGATATAATAGATTATGGCAACACATCTTCATTTCACATCATTGTCTCATTTCCCCCAAACCACTTAAAAGGAACAAATCGTCCTTTCGTCTTAACAAAGAAAACATTGTTTTATCTGTCAAACTGCCAAAGTTGAACCTATTGTAACATTGGTATTTCCCACTTTTCAATGAGTCCAACAACATAGTGTGACATAATTCACACAATCTACAAGTAACGTATTAACAATGTAGTTAATAACAATAAGTAATGATGTCAGTCATTCTCTTCTTCACAGTCCTCTTCTTGTCCTTTCAGCAAATGCGAGGAAGAGCAGAGTATAGCACGACGAACCTGAGCTTTCTCTTCTGCAAAAGTCAATTCAAAAGCGCAGCAAGCGATTAACATTGGAAGAACACACGACGGGAGATGGAGAAACTACGAGGTGAAGTCGTATAGGTTAGAATGGTGAAAGAGATAAATTAGGCGACATGTCATGTCTTTACCTTGGGTTTTACATTTGGGGAGCATTCGATGGAGCTGCTGGGTATTGTATCGAACCAGGAACTTCTGGCATGTTCTGATTGTTCCTTCAGAGAAAGTAAAAACATTTGTACCTTAAAAAATAAGTGCATTCTAAAAGAGGCAATGCTACAGCTGTACATCATATTTTGAGTATGTACAGTAATGATGGTCAGACATTGACCCAAGAATACAATTACATTGATACATAGTAAGATTAGCCTACTTTTTACAAAACCAACCACATTTGGGATTAAAAGGAAAACCAAACACCCTCTATTGAACTAGTCCCACTATCAAAATAAAAACAAGTGCTTCTGTCGCACTGAGAGAGGCTCATGAAATGTAGCGTTATCCATTGCAGTCTACTGCAATGCAATTTCAGTTCTCTTACTTCCTATGAGCTGTGTACGACAGTACCCGGAGTGAGAATAATAAATCTGATTTATATAGTTCCTTTCAATGATCCAAAGGCGCTTTACAGTGAGAGAATAAGAACATAACAACAAAGACAAGGAGAATAAATATGGAGTAATAAATGAATAAATAAATCAAAGCACACGACACGCAAATAAAATACAATAAAATAAATAAAAAGAATATATAAGCACACCACACCAAGTGCTGTCATGGTCTGACATGGAAATAGGTGGAGCTGGGTTGGGGGTAGGCTCACAAATCAGACTTTAGATTAATATCTAAAGTCTGTGCAGTCTCCCCCAGAAGTTCTGCTAGGACTGCTGGGTCCGAGATTAGGGTGTCCTCGCGGGGGACGGCCCTTGCACGCACTGGTAGTTGCACTCTTGCACATTTTAGCCCTTTCGTCCTAGACGTTTCTTTACCGTTGCCTAGGTAACGGATAAAAATGCGGACTGGGAAATGTAGTATTTACCTCAGACAGGGTGCGAATTATACTGTCACATTCAGGGGGGTCTCCAATTTGTAACTTTTTCCCATAAATGTGACACGTCACAGCTAGGGAAAACAAGAAACTTTCAGACAATATACCACTATGTAAGGGCGTAGGAATAATTATTAAGGTGGGGGACAAAACAATTCACAATGCAACATTTCCTGCATTTACATGCCCTTTCAGGTACATCTTAGCTGTTCCAGCAGACCATGTATAAGACAAGATAATGACAAGTAAAATGTGCAATATACTATGCAAACTGCAATATACAGAATTGTTCGCACCCTGGGAAATCTTAGTTTGGAAAGAATAAAACATTCTTTCTCAAAAACAAAGTTGAAGCACTTACAAAGGAAAGCAATTATACAACTTAATATCATCCTTACACAATCCAGGAGCCTCCCGTGATTGTATGTTATGTAATTAATTAGTTATCTTGAAAAGAAAAAAAGTCAGGACGGGAAAATGAATAGGGGTTTTGCTTCTTGAACCATAAGCTCCGCCCACATTGCTACTCTATTGAGAAGTGTTACAGCCAAGCACTTGTGATTGACAGGCAAGATCGATTTCCCAAACCAATCAGGGAAGAGATGCCCTGATTGGTCAGAAATGAGCCGGGAGCGTGTTAAAATCTAAATTGGCTGGCACAGCCAACTCAAAACGGATATTCTCACCGCGCATTTCATTCACAAATAGCTTTGTAACAAATTACACTCAAATAATAGCTTTGTACCTACAGCACCTTTAACCCAAAACTGCCAGCGATAATTCGTTTAACACACAGGGCAAATAGAGTCCATATTTACATCTTATCCTACGTTTCTAAAACGTTATGGATTTAAGTCGAGATTTGGACCAGGATCAATCAATCATATCACTAGGCTACATTGCTTTGTATCTAAAATACGTTGTTTTCCTTTCAACAGAACAACCTTTGAGGGGAGAATTAAATATGTTTTACTTAATGAATTTAAAAAAAATCCCCTTACCTCCAACATGTACACAGTTTAGAAAACACGGGATTTTCTCTCCTCGCTTTTCAACGCTGGTAATGAACGGCAGCGCAGACCAGATGAGTCGGTAGGAACTTTTGGGGCAGCGTAGAAACAATATGCCCGTGTGTGCGTTCACATACTTCACTAGGGAAACATTAGAACAGTGGCAAGGTTTACTAACGATTATTCATTCCTACGAGCATAAGCAAAATAAGGCCACGGGCAAGGTAGTATAATAAATCAGAATTACCAGAGAACCCAATGCCGCATTGTGCCGCTCCGTAGTCCCCGTGTGCGCTCGACACGGCATCTTTAACTGCCGCGCTGATCGCTCTGTCGTCCAGCAACAGCCGTTTAGATTGGTCCGAGACGTTTATTTCACACAGCAAATATCTGCAGAAAGAAGGTCAAATCACTATGATGCTGAACCTGAATACATATTCTGAGGAGATGAGTTTACCTTGACTTTACTCGCACCATCGCAACTTCTTCAGTAGAAATGTCCGGTGTTGAGCAGAAAGGCTTCCCCGGAACCTGCGTACAGCATGCAGGGTTCCCCCAGGACAGGAATACAAGGGGGATTTTATTATTAGTATTGGTATCAGAGGGCTGATGATGATTAAATATCGATTCACAGCCGATTGTCGCAGATGTGTTAAAATCTGATTAATCAAATAGTTAAACTATTAACTATAAACTGCTTATTTACTACAAATTACAATTTGTGTCGGTGATTTAAACAAATAGCCATAGTTTACAAGTAGTTTACAGTATACACATGCAATAGCATAGGCCTACTTATGTTTATAATGACGAGACTAAATGTTGATTCATTATTAATTAGTAATACATACTATATTATATAACATATCTAATATATAACTATGTTAAAATGTAAATGATAAAATGATAAACATAACTATGGTAAAAAAATGTATTACTGGAAATCCATACGTATGTAGCATCAAAGTATGCTGTGTGTGATCATCACAACTAGTAACGCACACATAGAGGTTACACACCGCTCAGGTAACTATGACGACCGGCAGCTTTCACAGCCAATCACAATTTAACTTTTGTGTCCTCCGCACACATCTGCGCCATCTTGAAACCACTCTGGCAGTTTCTGAAATCGCTACAAACAAATAACGTACTTTTTTCCCCTCACTCAATACAACTACCGATATGAACGGTTCCAGAAACAAAAGTGCACCCACGGTCAAGGGACAGGCGGACACTGCCGTCAGCCCAGCGACGAACTCCAGGGACCGACGGTCAGCCGGCGGGATGCTAAAGAAACTAATATCACGACGCAACCAGAGCGATAAATACCCTCCCGTCACGGAGGGGGAACTACGGGCGCTAGGGAAAGACATATCACCGGACCACGTCCTGGGGCTTCGTGCTGTTACCGAGGGTATGTATTTATTAGATAACTACTTAACAATACCATCCGTATTTGCGTTTTTTGTCTATCTATTTACACATCGCTGTCGTTTTAACCATTCAGATTATCTGTGTAAACCCGAAGACAATGTGTACAACGTTGACTTCACACGGTTCAAAATCAGAGACCTGGAAACCGGGACGGTGCTGTTTGAGATCGCCAAGCCACCAAACTGCGGTGAGTCTGACTGTCCAGTCAACGCTACACTAATCTCTATTAACAGATGTCTGCATGTGAATCCAGAAATACAAGCATCGTCAGACGATAGCCGATGGATGCTACACAGAAAGCTAAACTCTGACTAGCCACTGTCACCTGACATGTATAAGTACTGATGTCTCAATACATTACATAGGCCGATCTGATTCATGAGCCCACGTAATTATTAGTTGAATTTTGATCCCAAAACATTAGACGAGTTAACACTATTGAACCCACTGACAAAATGAACGTTATAGAAGTGAAATGTAATCTTTTTCAAGTATCCACTCAGCACCTTTGACGTTTTCTGTTTTACTGTGTATGGAAAAAAAGACCCCCTGGAGCATGAAGACGAGGTTGGGGATTTGGACACCAGTGCTGGCCGTTTTGTCCGGTATCAATTCACACCAGCCTTCCTTAAACTTCGCACTGTTGGTGCAACGTAAGTGACGGAAAAGCTTTTTGAAGAAATGTAAACCAAGCTCATTATGTACATTTAATATACATGTGTATCTGTGGGCCTAACTATGTTGTCTCCTCCTGTTTTCCTCTTCAAAACCCAGTGTTGAGTTCACAGTAGGGGACAGTCCTATTAACAGCTTCCGTATGATTGAGAGGCATTATTTCCAAGGGCGCCTCCTCAAGAACTTTGACTTTGACTTCGGATTCTGCATTCCCAACAGCTGCAACACATGCGAGCACATCTACGAGTTCCCCCAGCTTCCAGAGGACCTCAGTGAGTTATGTTATGCAGTCAACCAGTTGTTTTATGCATTTAAACTTTTTTTTTTTTTTTTACCTAATACATTTCTTCCCCCTTCTTCCAAACGGCCCAGTTCGCCTCATGGTGGATCACCCGTATGAAACCAGATCAGACAGCTTCTACTTTGTGGACAACAAACTTATAATGCATAACAAGGCCGACTACGCCTACAACGGGGGTCAGTAAGGCCGGTTAGTGCCCAAGGGACAAGAACATGTGCATTGATGAGATGGGTTTGAGGGTTTCCCTGGGTCAGCACTCCACAGAGACTTTGTTAAGGGAAAAGTGTTCTTTCTTGACGCATACATTCCCTACATCGGAAACCCCGTTCTTCGGAAATGACACCAACCCTGCCTTCATAAGATGTTCATCATTCGTTGATGATCAACACTACAACACTGTTTTCTTTACTTCCGGACTCATCATGAAAAACTACTAAAATGTTTCTGTGTGATATGATTTTGAAGGAATAGTATGTATTTGACGTTACTGCTTTTTTAACTTGCTCTATACGTTTCAGGAAGTTGTCTAGAATTGTTTTATATACTTCAGTCGAACATGTCGGTAGATATCGCTCTGTATGTTGATTTGACAGTACCTTTTGCACGTGACAATTGTGAATCCTAAATTGAAGGATGCAAGCATTGGCCAGGATGTATTAACAGTATTGCCAAGCATAGACGTGTAGCGCAGTTTAGCATTAACCATTTGAGTTCTATTTGATTCTCCCCTCTGCTCCACCTACATCCAACTATGATTTACTTCGGATAGTTGACCCTTTCTTTCCACCATAGCCTGAAATCCCTGTGCCTTGTGTTCCACACTGTGCTCTTGTATGTAAAACCTTTAACTCAGCTGTATAACACAGGCAGCACCTCAATCAATAAGCTAAAGACTCCTTTTCTTCGGCTTCTCATGTCATGATCTCTTATCTATGAAATGTGTATTTTAATATTGCCTTTTGTAAACCAATGAATGTCCATTTAATTACTATTGGTCTTTTTTTCAATTACTTTGGAATATCCCTAAAAGCTTGGCTTTTTATGTCTGTGTAATATGATTGAAGGGCAAACCATTCTAGGCTTTGGTCTGTGCTAGCATTTCTAATGTATCCGAGTACTGATAAACCTATGAGCAAGTTAAGGTATACATACCAATATAAAACAGGTGCTTTGGCATGGCAAGACCCTAGTTAGATTGGCTAGAGTTTGTATCCCTTGCGGAAGTTATTGTAATTTGTCTATTTTGATACATTCAGACAATTTTACACACGAGAGAAATTGTAACCAAGGATCTGGCATTTTAAGTTCTATGAATATATGTGGGTTCTAACTGCTTGGGCTTTGTGTTTGTTTTTTCATTATTTATTTTTTTTCTTTTGAAATCCTAAAGTCATGTGTGCGATTGTGTGTGCGATTTTTGAAGACTACCTAAAAATGTAGATTATTTTCTGTTTGTTGAATTTGTTGAATAAATGTACAAATAACAGAACACAAACTATTACCCAGAATTCATTGCGGCGAAGCAACACCAACACGTGTTTTCATAATGGCTGCCTCCGGTAAGAAAGTGTTTGATGGGTCTGGTGAATCAAGTAGTAGTGAAGATGAAGATCTTGAGAAATTTAAAGAAGCTGTTTGGAATGGGGCAGGTACCAAGAAGACAGGTATATTAACGTTTTGGAGTTAATACAATATGACAAACTGTCAGATACTTGTCAACCACTTATATGATAACAGCAACCCCAGTAAACGGGTAAACCCACTTCCTAATACAAAGTAGGACGTTGTCTCCAGGTTAAATGTGAAGTGTGCACAGAAACAATGCCTACGGATGCACTTGAGGTAATTCAGTGACTTACACACACACGTGCTGTTATTAATGGAACGATTTGTGTTTATTTAAGATGAAGGAAAGAACCATCCAGAACCAAAACCAACGCGGCGGTAAGTTGTCACCTATTGGATCTGACAGTAGTTTGTATTGCATACTGTAAGCGTACAGTTTACAGCGAAATACTGTCAGTTCTTCTTGAAAAGCTTCGTCCCACAAATCAGACTAGCTATAGCATAGTAGCAGGACTGCTGGACCCGAGATGACCTAGTTCAAGTCTATACAGAACCTACTTGTCACCTAGCTCTATATAGAACGGACAGTATTTAGATTTTGTATTTCATAATGCATGCACAGTATGCAGTACAAAAATACTGTCCGTTCTGCGTAGAGATGCTAATAAACGTCCGTCTAGATAATGACGGGAATGATGTATAATTCCACTGGGCTGTCCCAACAGGTTGGTTGTGTCCGACCATCAACATGACTGTAACGAGCTGCAGGTGACCCCGGAGTTTCGTGCACATGTTGCCAAAAAGTTGGAACATATGCTTGATGGGTACTTTGGTTTGCTCAATATTTAGCTCACAACAATTGACACATTCATATCATGAAGGCATGCACATAACACATTTTGTTCATCAGTTTTATTTCAGAGGAAGCTGTATCTCATGAGAGCTCGAACACATTAGAGGATGATGATCTCGGTAAGGCAGTTGCAATAAACTAAATGCCGCCTTTTGTTGAAAAAAAAAGGTAGGGTTGGCTACAACTTTTGAGTCTTTGTCACAGGCTTCAAACTGTTTGCGACATCAATCCCCGGTCAGAGAGTTGATGACCCACCATGTGCTGTAAAACGCCGGCCCGTTCCCAGCTCAAGGTAAAAATATTTGCATGGAATTAACTTACAAATATGTGATTTTTTTTTACATTGAATCAATCTAGGATCGACCCAGGATCAATCTAATTTCATTTTATGTTTACATCCCTTTTTTATTTGCTGTTGACAGTGAAAGCGACGAGGAGATGGAAATGAGGATTAGGGAGGCAGCAGTGTCCTTAAAGTACCTCCTGCCACCACCGACGACAGTGGGGGTGGTGACCACAGCGGGAGAGGTGACCGCGGAGAAGGTCAACGTTAACAACCCAACAGAAGATGAGACAGAGAGCCCTGTGCCGAAGAAGAAGAAGAAGAAGAAAAAGAAACTGAAAGCAACTCCTGAAGAAGAAAGTGCAAATACAGATTCTGAAGAGCAAAAGGGACAGGCAGAAGAGACCCCTACTCACAAAAACATGAAAAAGCAAAATCGAGTGAAGACGACGTCTGCAAAGTCTGTATCTGATAAATCTTCTCTGCAGTCTTGGGGAGCCTGCGGTGAGCTGGGGGAGCAAGGTAAAACGGTAAAACGGAAAAGGAAAAGAAAACGCAAAGCTGTTGACGAGGTTTAAGGGCCGTTTGAGACTAAAGCTACTGTTGTGTATATTTAGGAGACCTCATTCTAAGGCTGTTGGTGGTTTCGATTAAAAATGTTTTCCTGTTTTTGTCATTTCAGTAACTGAGGTCAGTGCTTGTAAAAATTGTTGATATTTGGGCAGAATGTAAAATCCATCAAGTATACATACAAATTAATTTTTTAATAAAATACATTTTGCAGTACATCTTCATATGATTTGTAAATTTTGTCCTGTTATAAAAAAAAAAAATACCCACTTTTGTCCTTGTTCATTTTGTGTTACAATGGTACGTGTTAAGTTTGTATTTGCACCATCATGAAATCCTCTTCCAAGACCTCTGCGCTCAGTAGGTTGAGCAGTGAAAGAACAACAACTATTTGTTATCCTGCAAGTTGTCCATCCTACTTTGGTTGTGGCTTCCTTCAGACTATTGAGTGGAGGAGACCATCTGTGTGGGGATGTAGGGGATGTCTGTCGGCGAAGGCGAGAGGAGGTGAGATGCGTGGCTCTCTGAGCTCTGAGAGGACGGATAAAGCTCTAGCTCTTCTGTAGCTCTAGAAACTACAACAGAAGGATCATTTGATATTCTCAGTAAGTAATGACAGAAAAGGGGTTGTATTTAGAGTGATCCTCACTTAATTGTCAATCCATTGATAACCAAGAGTACGGACAGTGCTGCAAATAAAAACTTTTGGATTTATTTTAAACTTGCACTCATTACATGCCCAAATGTGACGAGAATACAACCAAGGCCTCCTCGTAAGGAGTACAGTTTTGAGTCTAACCCTAACCCTACAGTTTTAATCTCCGATAAGTCACTGTACCTGGCACGGGTGTGTTTGGCTGCAGATGAAGAGACTCTTCTGCCATGGGGGGCTCCGTTTGGTCCTCGGGATCTGCTGTCAGAATCTGCCACACACACAAAAGTTGCTGGATTATTTTCATGCAGAAAATGTATTATTTTTGTTAAAATGTCCCCCTGTACTTTGTTGGTTTAATGACCTGTCTGACAGCAGCCAGGCTGGTCAAAGCCCCGAAGCTGCTGTCTGTGATCAGCATGGCTTGTGATAGACGGCTGGATGAAGAGTACTGTGGCATGTCAGACTTGCTGTACACTGCAGTAGGGGAGAACAATGAGTTTACCTTAACCGCACTCACAACAACACATACGTATTACCTATATAGATATAAATATATGTATATATAAACTGGGTTTAGGGTACTACTTGTGTTTTTTTTCATATACTTGCACACAGGCCATCTATACATTTCTAAGAAATACATTTCTTAGATGGTCTATCCATAGGTAGAATGGAAGAATAGAATATCTATCTGGATATATATTTATATCTATCCACCCATCCCCACCCCCCATCTAGGTATCTAGATCACTGATAAACACTGCCTTGTGGGGACTCTTACTGTGGCAGGGCAGCTGGGCCATGGTGGCCATGAAGGGGCTGGTTCCCATGTGGCTGGGGAGCGAGTGCTGGGGAGAGCTGTGGAGCTGCTGCTGGAAGGAGATGGGCTGGAGGGTGGTGAAACTGCCCCCCATGTTGTTGATGATGGGTACAGTCTGCGACTGAGTAGAGGTTAGCCCTGCGAGTGGAAAAAAACACCAAGACGCCCCCAAGATGGAGGAGTGACTGACATTATTGACAGATATGCTCCATTAATGTCTACGGAGAAGGTAAAGACTAGTCCAAGTCTGTCATTCCCAGTTCCAGGAAACATTTATTTTTTGCACCTACATTTCAACTACTCTTATTGTGTATATATATTAATAATACTGTTCTGCATATGCATTTGTATTTATTTTCTTTTATTGTTTTAAAATTGTATCTCTTTTATTCTACTACTGTGCTGTACTTTTCCCATCTGGGATCAATAAAACACTATCTTATCATTACAGTACAGTACCAGGTCGCTCATGGGGTCATTACCTATGAGGAGGGAAGACTCCCCCAGGCTCATGACACTGGGCAGGGAGGCCATGATGAGACCCTGAGGCGGGGCGGGGGAGGCCATGATGAGACCCTGCGGGGGGGCAGGGGAGGCCGACAGACTGTGCAGCGACGTCAGCGTGCTCACCGGAGGCAGGGGGCCGCCACCAGATGCCTACCGTCGTGTTAGGGTTAGGGTTAGGGTTAGGGTTAGGGAGAGCAGGTGAGTCTACTGCAGTACTGCTAGCAGGAGATCCAGCTGGACCGGTGGCTATAAAGGGTGCACTCTTACTATTTTAGAATGATGCATGTCCAGGAGTGTGTGGCTGGGCTCCAGTTGGACAGGGCTGGTTCCCAAACGCAGGCCCCGGACCAAACCCATGCTGTCACACTGGCTCTGTTGACTGTACTTCATGCCTGGAGTAAGAATTGACAAGACACCAGAAAAGACACCAGTCACAATTACATAGACTCAACGCATACACCACGCCCCAACTAAAAGTAAACATATCAACAACCGCTATATACAGTATATCTCACATGTAGTAGTATTAAGGCTTCGTACCCTGGTTAGGACTGGGCGGTGGATGCGGGTTCGCTGTGCCTGCTGATTGGCTGCTGAACGGGGTATCGAGGGCCAGTTTATGGCGAAAGGCCTCCTCTTTGCGGCGGTTGGCGAACCAGTTGTAGACACGCACCTCCGTGACCAGGTTGGAGCCCAGACCGGCCAGCTGGGACGGAGAAACGCCCCTCTGGATACACTCCGCCCTGATTACATCACAACGTGCCAACCCGCAGCAGAATCGCTTTAAAACTGAAGAAACGGAACTAAAGCAAACTGAATGGACTTAGAAAAGGTACGTAACAATATCTTTGTTGCACAAAAGTTGAAAGAATATAATATATTTGGGAATTCAAAGGTGCTGGAGGTGAGATTTACGACCTATAATTTGAGTGTAACATCTCTCAGCCTTTAGTACATGAAATGCTCTGTGAGAATATCTCTTCTGGTTGACTCTGTATGAGACTATTTCGATTTTAGACGGCTCCCGGCTCATTTGTGACTAATCAGAGCATCTCTGCCCTAATTGGTTCAGGGAATCCATCTTTCCTGTCAATCACAGGTGTGTGCCGTGAATGCAACACTTCTCAATGGCAGAGAAACGTAGGAGCAGAGAGAGGGGATGTTTATTTTCTTCTCTTATCTTCTCTTTCTCTTCTGCTCTTTTCTGCTCTCTCTCTTTACAACTCTCAAATCTTACCTACAGCACCTTTAATCACTTGTTTAGTGTGATTTGATCGAACCAGGTCTGTGTTTTGGGTGTGTGTTAATCACCGGTTGCACTCGTCCACTAAACCCTCCCTCTCCTCCTTGCTGGGGTTCTTCTGCCGCTCGTAGGCGTGGAAGAGAATCTGCTGGGAGGCCGGCCCCCACTTGAAGCGGTTTCTGCGGCCTTTCTTGGTCTCCTCCCCCTGCTCATCCATGGACGCAAGGCCATGGCGGGCGTTGGTGAATTCTGCAAAATCAAATGACGTTGAACCCTACATCAGCCTCAGTTTTATTCTTTTTATTTGTCAGATTGAGTTCATTTTATGAAGTGCTGAGATGGCTCTTTAATTACAGTTGTTACTTTACTATACTAATATTTGGGTCAAGGGACTTACACACAAACAACAACAACAACGAGCAGCTGCGGGTGTACTCACGCTGGCTAATCTCACACTGCTTCTTCACGTACCAGCTGTACAGGGCAGCTCGCTTCTGGTTCTTCATGGGCGTGCCTTTGTTGAGGTGCTGGGACAGATGCGACTGGTTGAGGCCCGTGGACTCCACCACCTCCCTCTGCGGAAGGTTGTGCTGCTGCATGTAGCTTTTCACGATCTTAGCCACATGCCACGGGTCGTTCCTACGACACGTGGACAGGTGCATAAAACACTTTTAACTGACGACAGCAACTTTGTGTATGGAAATTCAAAGAAAATTATAAAGTTAAATTTGGCTGAATGTATTGTTTTATGGTGATTATGTGTTGCTAGCTTTGTTTATTGTATTTCTCGTCCATAACATCTCTGTTTTTGTAATACTGTGAACAAATATATATATATATTGCTATCATAATATATGATTATTATTAGATTGACTTGAGAATCGTCAGTATAATATACTCCCATATAACATACATGCACGCATATACATGTACAAGCCATAAAAACAGACCATGGCTTTTTTGGGGGAAGTGAAATGAGCCGTGTTGACTGAGGGAGATAAGTGGAGAGAGAGCACACAGACCAAAGTCCAGCTCCCCCACAGATAACCAGTCAACACTGTTACGTGACTGCGTTTTATTGCTGAGCGTTATTTGATACTTTCTAAAGTTCAGGACAGAGGTACAAAAACACCAGTTAGCCAAATCAATATGTGAAAAAAGACTAGTTTTTTCCTTTAATTCATTCGGTCTTGATTTTGTGTTATTTTAAACTATTGTAACAATAAATAAAGCTAGTATAAAGCTATTCCATCTAAGTAATTACACACCCAAATACTTAAATGAGGCATTTTTCCATCTGTTTCATACATAATAGCTATTGCGTAAGAAAGCAACCCAATAAGTCATATCTCTCAGGCTTTGTGTAAACACAGTCTCACATGAGCCCAGCCCTTTCCATTCATCTCAACCCATGATGCATGTATAGCTCATTTATTAAGAAATGGTCAGAGAATAATGATGAGGGTGGGTAATTAGTAACTAGAAAAGGAGGATCTGTCTTTAAATTCCCCTTCGAGGCCAGGAGAGATCGCAGAGAGAGAGGCAGGCGGGAGGAGGAGCAGGAGGTGCGAATAGAAAGAGGGGGAAAGTGGAGAGAGGTGGATTAGCAGGATTTTTATTAGGTTTCAATCCTTGCTTCTCTTTTTTTACCCACTGGCTCGTAGTTTTGATCAAGTCAGAAGGAAAAGAGAAAGAGAAACATACCATGCCTTTTCTTTTTCCTTTCAAGCATTCATTTTTTTGACTTAGCAGACTGTGAAATGCTGTGAAAGAGCAGAGTTGTAGTCGTGGAGACCTACACTCTGAGTGTACCGAGAGAAGAGAGACTTACTGCAGCAGCTGGTCCACCTGGGTCCTCTGCCTGGCCGCCTCTTCTGGGGGAAGCTCATCCAGTTCGCGGAAAATCGGTGGCGCAAAATCCATCTCTCCCTCCGAGCTCTCGCCATCTCCCTTCTCTCCCATCGTCCCGCCCGCGCTCTGCCTGTCGCGCTCCAGCTCCCCCAGGGCTTGAACCAGAACCTCCCGGGACAACCCCGAGCCCAGCAGTGCCCAGATCAGCTGCTCCTGCAAGGCGGACAGACGGGCCCCTCCGGCTGGCTCATGTTCACTCCTGAACTTTCTCTCCTCTCCCTCCATTACCGCAGACGGCCGATTCCTTTACCTCCAAACACACACACACACACACACACGCACGGCTGGCATGTGCATGGGCAAGAGCGACCGCTGAGCCTCAACCTTTGACCTCATTACATCTGAACTCCCTCGTCAGCACCTGTGTTAAGAGAAGACGGGATATACTTTCATTTATTTTCTTGTCCTCGTTTGACTCACCGTCTCTCGTTGTGTGTCCCCGAGCTGCCTGGGCTTGGCTCCCTGGACCTGCTGTTTTGCTTTCAAAGGTCAATATTTTTGTGTTACCTTCCTCTGTCTC
>OMNO01031420.1:0-13875 GCA_900303215.1 Trachyrincus scabrus | reverse complement strand
TCTGGCTTGTTGACTTTCTGTGTTTTTCAAATATGTGGTCTCTTTTGGAGCAGCCACTCTCTCCTTCCATTTATTTTTCTTTACTCTCCACATTGCAATGTTTGTCGGCCGTGAAATGCAGTAGTAGACAAGAGGGTTTGATCGGATCACTTGGGAAGCTGAATTGGACACTTGTGAGGGGACTGAACTTCTTTATTTGTATTCTGCGGAATGTGAGGTCACCCTGTTTATGCTTTCATGGTATCGATGATATTTCTGTCCCACTCTTTTATATCTTTCATCCTGCTATTCATCAAGTCAGTGAGTAGTAATTGTGACATTTCCGAGACAATGTTATTTACAATAGCCATGTCTTTTATAGATTATTTTCTCCCTCTCTCTCCCTGTTTCATCAATCCTCTCTGGCCTCTGTAAACACATCCTGGGTGAGCTGGGGCCCACGGGGGCCATTTTGAGCTGGTGGTAACAGCTCTGTGGACAGATGCAAAAGGTTACCTGTCCACCGTGGATCTCTAACACTGTTTGCCCACATGAGTGTGTATTGCTGTGTGTGTGTGTGTGTGTGTGTGTGTGTGTGTGTGAGGAAGATGATGGGAGTGCATGAGCTGATTCAGGGAGACGAGGCAGACATCTCTCCCTGAAATATTCATCAGTTAAGGCCCCCGGAAGTACACTTCCCAAACTTTAATGCTCATTTGCGACCAAAGAACAGCTGAGGGGGCCGATGTGTCCACGTGTGCATTAAATGATGTCTTCCGATCCAGCGACCTTTCACCGTCATATTAAAGATGTATTTTTTCTGTATATATTGGTCTTGACAAAAGAAAGAGCAAGCAAAGGATAGCGGTGACAGTCCTTTGTAAGAGGGGCTGAGATCAGCTCTGCTAAAGGTATGCGCTAACTTACCGCTAACAAAATACTTCAACTGTAGGGTAAGCAAAGTGGTTTAAAACTTATGGTTTGAAGTAAAAAAAACAGCTTTTAGGAGATTATGCTTCGAAGAACAGAACATATTGTGTGATATGGTATGATATATATATATACTGTATATATAGACAGTATATATATATACCACAGCATTTTGTTATCAAATCAAACATTAAAAACAAGGAATGTCCAAGATGTTTCCATGACAACGCAATAACAATATGTTCAAAGCACCGCAGAAGAATATTTTAATTTCAGCTGATTAAGTCGATAAAAAAACAATAATGTTATAAATGAAAGTAACTATTCTTGGTAATTGTGGTATAAGCGTAATAAACCACTCTGGGGTGTCCTGTAATGTACTTCGGCTGTGGTAAGCAACCTCGGCTTGGCACGATGGGCCCTGTCGTGGTTTATTCCTTACATATATATCAACCCTGGCATATATTTTATATATGTTATGGTGTAATCTCAATATTCAATAGGATTCATATTCATATTTTCCTAGATCATTTTTACTCTGAACTGTTTTTTGAAATTGCAAATCAAATAAATCTAAAAACAATATACAAATCGGATTAACTGGACAGAGTTCCTAGTACCTATAGGAATCAGAACACAAGCTTAGTAGAATAATATTTGTTGTATTATTAGTGCATGAATATTACAGCTCAGAGATTCAGAGATAGTACATCTCAACAAAGTGCGTGTTCGAAATTCAACATAGGAGCTAAAAACAACAAGTGCACAAGTCAGTTCATTAGATGCTCTTGGAAGTTTTTTTTTCGGAGGACGGGGAATGATTGAGCAGATTGTATGGTTAGCTGATCTTCAATCGCGGCCCTAATATCTCTTGCAGACCGAGGTATAGGTACTAATGATCACAAGTCAAGCTGAACATTATGATTGCCTTTTGAAATACATCATATACCCAGCTCCGTGCTTTGCATGCACGGCAGAAATATACTCATTCCTTTCAACTATGAACAGCCTATTAACTTACATAGCAGCTTCACATACCTCTCGGTAGCTCACAGACACTCTGATGTTATGTAGGGTGCAGAGCACCTTAGACATATCTTCAAAACGTGTAGTCCACGCCACTTATCCTGAACAAAGCAGGTGGAAAGACACGTTTTAACTATGCCGTTGAAGTCACGATTGAGCAAAACGTAACAATATTTAACCAAATCAAAGAACTACATTCTTCATTTGAAATACAACAATCCTAGGGTGTTTGACTCCCAGCAGAAAGGTTCTGGGTTAGATTTCCACCCCACCCCCCCACATGTCCGCATTCTTGAGGCATTCTTGAGCATCTGATAAAGAACTAACTAATTCATTAAGGAGAGGTAATGAAAGAGAAGAGATGTTCAAGCAGAACATTGTATGATTGTATCAGCGGTCGTGGCCTCCAACTTCCACAAGGTGATAATGAAGGAATGATTTAACTGCCGTCCTAACAAGCCAATGTCAGACACTTTTGCTACAGAGTAAACAACTCTCGGGGGTTAAGAGCCAGGCGTCTGAAACCTTGGCTGTGGTTTATTTACTCGGCATCAGTGTGATAATATGTGGGAATATGTATTCATGGTGCGAATATTTCTGGAATTCAGTTTTTCCGAGGGTCAGATGTTTCCGGAAATCACAAGTCATTTGCTGCTACAAACCGGACTGTAAAACACAGAGTGCCTTTTCAGGTACAGGTGGGTATTACAAATACAATATGATAAATACAGTAGCAGTTCAAGCTACACTATGTAACTGTTATTCTGCAGCTATTTCTCTCTTCATTCAAAAATACTTCAATGGTGTGTGCGTGTGTGTGTGTGATCAAAAACCAAACCAACCCCACGATGTGGACACCCGCCACGCATCACGTCCTGGTTGTAGGTTCACGCCTATACGCTTGTGTTCGTACGGAGCCAATTTCCCATGTGTTTCCCATCTGTTTACAACTGACACCTGATACTAAAACGTGGCGGCGAGTGGCATACAATTACTTTTTTGGGGAATCTAAAGCTGCCGCTTAAATTGACAATTTAGGTCCTCCGGAAAAAAAACTGTAGAAAAGTTTGGTTTTCAGTTTGACCTGTATTGAAGTTTTAAAGCTGAGACCATGGAGATTGATAATGACCCACCCTTACTGTACGATGAGCAGCTGCCTGCAGTTTTTAAATAGTTTAACTTATAATTGTTTTTGACTAGTGAGTTAGTAAGTTCTGACGCTTTCAATAGGCATACGCTTTGTGCAGAAAACAACCATTTACTCTGCTTTGTTGCAACATCCAATACAAAATGTAGCGTGTTGCCATTATATTATTGGATCTTTATGGGTGTAGCTTCATGGAGAGAAGAGCCCACGTCAGTTACTGCCGGTGTTCCCTTTAGATTGCCGACTGTGTCGTTACGACTGTGCCGTATCCTTTGGCAAAGGATACGGCACAGTCGTAACGACACAGTCGGCAATCAAGTTGCGTGTCTGCAAACAAGTTGCGTGTGGCAAATGACTCTCTTTAAGCCATGCAGCCCTGTAAACGGTCGCTATCGGCAACAGTGAGTTACCACGGCTGTGTGCATGAGCCTGCTGACTGACGCTACAACATGTCTCCATGATGATGAGAAAGCTCAGCATGTATAAGAACTACATAACAGTTGAAAAGATTTAATTTTTAGATATTCTTTGTGTAATGTGAAATTAGGATATATTCTTTGATTCATGAAAATAAGTGTGTTTGGTTTACTTTGTGCTCTATTTGCATACGACTATTTCTGTTGAAAAACAGTTGGTGAGCAATTCCATTTTGTATTACAATATTTTAATTGATTTATTTGATTTATTTGACAGTGCCATACCAAATTAAATAGTTATATTCTTGTTTTGAGAATTGATATAGTATAGGGAAATATAATTGCGATATAGTACATTTGATTCCTTATTGTGATTCTGTATTGTCATCATATTTTATGTGTATACAGAAATACAATTCTTTATTGATATTTTGTACAAAACAAAGCAATAGATAGATATCTTTTGTTTGATTTTCAATTCAATTGATGTATAATTATATTGAGTATTAATCCAGCTATTAATCCAAGAAACCTTAATCTGATTATTAAACAGACAATTGGTTCAGGGTTGCCTTCTTCCTTCTTCTTTCCTCACACATCTTCATAACCACAAAACTTTCACGTAGTAACGCGTCTGCTCTGTGCATATAATGTGGAGAAGCAGTGAATTCATATATTTTATATGTGCATGTTTCATACAATGCCATTTTACATGTTTTCCTCACGTGCACATGTGGTTCATTAGAACCCATTTCAGGAGAATGAGTTACTTATTATATTATTATTATTATTACTGTCTCTGCATCTGACACCTTGGAAATCTCGCCAACAGATATTCATTACATGACTAAAAATGGCCTTACATGTGGCATTGTGTGACTTTGATGTCAGAACATTGATACGTTGGTATTCATCTGAAATAGCTGCATCTCCCTGCGATCTTACCTGCAATTTGTTTTAAGCGTCGTCGTCGAGGCTGCCTGTGCCAAGGTACACAGCAATTTGTATTTATTTTTCCAGATGGAGAAAGGCAACTGATTTAAATGAATCCCTCCCGCCTCCTCCCTCCTCACACTTTATTCCTGCAGAAAATGCACAGGTGCTGCCTATGAAACTATTGGGCAAACACTGCAGGCATATAGGAAAGGATCCGAGGAAGATGGAAAGAACAAGAAGTAGAAGAAGAAGGACGAGGAGGAGGAGGAGGAGGAGGAGGAGGAGAAGAGGATGATGAGGAGGATGAGGAGGAGGAGGAGAAGAAGAAGAAGACACAGGTGGGGTTGGGAGGTGGAGAATGTAAGCTGTCAACCTTGTCAGGTAGGGAAAATTCTTGAGTAATCTGCCGCTTCGCCAGCCAGCCGAGGCGCTGCATTGCAAATGAAGCGAGAGGAGCACCGCGGGGAGACGGGGCCTCTGCATGCTTGCCATGTGGAATTACTCCACAGCCGTGGACTCTTGACACGTTACATTAAGCGCCACTGGCAGCCACTGTACCCTCAGTCTTTTCATGTGGGAAGAGAACAGTAGCGGCCATTAAAGCTGCAAAGGAAGGACTGCTTCCGGCAGCAGAGTCTATTTCACCATCACCCATCAAACCACCTTGTTGTTGCGGACTCCAAAGCGCCCTTTCCCCCAGCGATGCGTGTCTGTCTGCCACTCAATACTGGCAGACAGACAGACAGACAGACAGACAGAACTGCTTTCTCTCTCTCTCTTCCTGCCATAAACCATGTTGTATGTCGGGGGCGTGTTTAACTGGTGAATTAGAATATTAACAACAAAAGCCACCATTAACACATGGAAAGGCACTTCTCTTGTATGGAGGATGTTTTATTTTAGGTAAAGAATACAACACCAATCCCTTCCCCAATCACTCATTTAAAAATGGTGAGTGCTTCCTGGATATCTGGATAGTTCTGAAGTTTACCCCTGCCTAGCAGAGCTATCAGTGATCAATAAGTGTCCGACTGATGTTTGTAGACTATTACAATCAGCAATTCAAATTAAGCATATTGAATAACAAAATAGCACTTTTAATGTGACTGATGGCAACATTAGTACAATTATCAGATCATCGGTATAGGTTAAGTAGATTGAAATTGTAAAATATACTGAGTAAAAGTCTGAAATATCAAGTGAAAAAACAATGTGAGTAAAGTACAAATATACTTGAAAAGCATATTTAAATAAAGCAAGAATGTTTTTGTACTTCCCACCTCTGTGGTGTGGCTGTATATTAGGAATATATTTTTGTGGAATAATACACTGGATCTATTGCATTTAATATATAGTTTTAGCTTTTGCACTAAACTTTGAATTTTAAGACATTTAAAACAAATAGCATGATTTTCTGGGTAATTTTTTGAAACTATGAAATCAGTGGCATTTTGATGTCAATATTAAGAATTCCCTATGTTACCTAGCTACGCTGTGCTTGGTGTGTGCCCCACTTCAGCCTCTTGTTATAAGACACGTTCATGTGTAAAGCTCAGACATTATCCCAGGACACATCGGTCTGGGACCTCAACAATGCTGTCCTGGCAGAAAACCCGGTTGGGTGCCTCTGAAGAAGCAATCTTTCACAACAGTATAATTTAGTATAGTGATTGATTGATCGATGTGCCCAGCCCATATGGGCTTATAAGACACTGTTACAAACATACAGACACATGATACAGTGCAAAAGTACATTTCATAGTTGTACAGATCGACCTCAAATAATGACATAATCATAAACACGCCCAACACAAAATCATAATCAGGAATGTAATACACTTTGTCTTCTCCCCCAAGCCAGATCTAAACATGTTGCCAATGCAAAAACGTCCTCTATGAAAAGCCATTTCAGTATAAGACCAAAATAAGTCACGATTTCTCGCTTTCATTTTTTCAAACAAATAGGTCATCATACCTTCGGTTAGGCCCAAATCACGTCCACAAACATAGTATTGGGTTTGCTTTGATTGCATACGTAAAGAGCTATTCAGAAACTGTTCAACTGCTTATTATTATTATTATTATTACAGAGTGAACTGAGTGAACAGTTAGGTGAAATAGGGTATTTCAGTACAGATAAACAGAACTAATTTAGCAATGATGTATGGAGCCTAATTAGCATTAGATATGTCCATTGCAGAAAATAATCCACAATTAAGGTGGATCACTTTCAGCCCCCATATTTAAACCTGTAAATATAGACTCGATATAAGTTGGTAAACAACATTTGAAATGAAGGCATCCTATTTAGAAGCATAATTGATCCATTGTAATTAAACAATATACATTTATAAGCAAGTTATGAAATGTATTTTATGTCTGCAAACGTATACATATTTTATCATGGCGTAATACAGAATGACCTGGGTTAATCGACCACGGCCAACGTGCACCAATGAGTACACGTTGGCCATAATAACCATGAATTGTTTGACTACAAAGAAATTGTCCCCTTGAATGGTAATTCCCTCACAATCTTTATAAGCCTTTGTGAATATTATTCATTTAATTTTACCGCACTACAAATCTCCTGCCGAAACTCATCTTCTTTCACATGTAAAAATAAGTTAATAAGGATTATGAAGAATAATTGGTACTCTCTCCCATGAGGACTCTCTGGCCTAAAGGAGGCCCAATCCACGTGAATTTGTATTTCAGTTGATTCACGGGGTTGTAAAAATGTATAAAAAATGTATTAAAAAAAGTATACAAAGTAAATGCTGAGTATTTTACATGCTTAATAGTGCAAGACTAAGGAGATGTGCTTCAGGTATGTAACCCTAGGTAAGGGTCCAAAACAATAGAAAAAACACTGAAGACCTCCCTCTTCTGAGAACAGTAAACTGACTTTGTTGTTTCTAGCTCTTATGTATCTAGCCGTTGAACTGAATTTGATATGAAGTTAGAATGCGCTTTGTTTGTATCTCCAAAATATTATGCACTAATAAAAAACTAATTCTACTAACCTTGTTAGTAGAATTAACCCTAACCCTAACCCTTGTGTTCTAACCTTGAGTCCTATTGCTACACTGCACCCTGTCCCATTGTTTAAGCTTAAACTAGCTTGTGCAGGTTTTGTTGTTACTCCAATGTTGATTTATATGCTTTGATTGTAAGTCACTTTGGATAAAAGCGTCTGCTAAATGACTAAATACAGGTTCTGGTAAAGTCCTGTACATTTAACCCAATAGACCAAATTGGCTGTTATTTTGAAATATAGGGCCTTCATATTTATAACAACCTTGCAAATGGTGTGTTGATTTTGTTTTATGGAAATTAAGTTTATATTAAACTCAGTGTGAGTGTGTGTGTGTGTGTGTGTGTGTGTGTGTGTGTGTGTGCGTGTGTGACATGATAATGAAGTGAAAGATGAGAATTTTGAACAGACGGTTCTTAGGCGAACACTCTAACCGCTATAGCGATCTTAATGGTTCGGGAGTGAGGTTTATATATATATATATATATATATATATCAAGATATATACATCTTAATAGATATATCTTGATAGATATAAAGATATATATGGCCAAAATGTTAGCTTTCTGTAGCTTTCCAATTTTGCTCCAGAATTTGTTACTGCAAGGACATTGGAACTGCCAGAAGCAATTTCCTCAGCACCCACTCTTTGTCCAAAAGAATCATCCACTTACACAGGCTCCAAAATAAACATCGCAGGGCACATGAAACTGACTCCTAGCAGGGGCTCAGAAGGAGGCAGAAGATACACAAAAGAAAGAGAGAAAGACATAAAGAAAGAAATAGAAAGAGAGAGAGAGAGAGACACAGACACAGGAAGAAAGTGTCTACCACGGATGCAGTTCTTTGATCTTCACTTGTCTGAAACAATGGACCATAATAACTTCCACGTTGTCTTCCTAAAAGTAAATGTATCACGGACTCGTGCATAGACATCTGACCCTGTTTCCTCCACATCCATCAGCGGCGTTCTATCGTGTTTCTGTGTTCATGGACGGACCCCGGTATTTCTTTATTTAAATTAGACCATTTTAGCACACAAGCGGTTACATCAACAGCAACATGAACTTGCCTGCCAGAAATAGTAGATCTATTCTGCTCTATGGTGATTAGGTAGATGCTGTGCGTGGTGGGCCACGTCCCAGTGTGTACCCAATCACCATAGAGAGCTCTACTCATAGATTGGTTGCTCACTTAGCATCACTAGCATGCAGCATAACAGATTGAGAAATGTGTAGATTTTATACGCACTCCGAGGGTACATTTTACACATACAAAAATACACACGGCACAAACATTTGTATTCTTTTTTTTTCTTCTATTGAAGACAATCAGTCGCAGCCTATTTTTCGCATCAATACTAAAACATCTGTTTGTTCAAAACAGATCTGTCTCGTGGACCCGAAGCTCCTTCCCACCCGCTCCTCATCAGGAGTTTGCCGTAACAAATCAACTCAATCAAATTTTTGAAGGAAAACCAACCGAACACTTTGAAGAAATTAGGTTGAGGCAAAGGAGCAAAAGTGAGAAAAAAAACTGAAAAAATAAGACTCTAAAAACAACCGGTGGTTCTTAGCTTTTCGTCCTCGGTATTCTCAGTTTGGAGGTACTCCAGCTTGGTTTCCTGACAGAGATGTGCACCAGCAGTAGCCCTAACTACACTGAACATCTAAATATTACTTCTGACAGTTGTTTGCATCTATTCTGGAGTGCTCTTGAGTGCGCTGGAGTGTTATTTTATATTTTTATTTTATTTTTGTATTTTTCATTTTTCAAAGCGAGGAAGACGGTGGTTAAAGGCAGTCGTCTGGAGACATTTTTTTCTCTTTGAGAGGCTTACATGACCACCATCACAAATTCATTCTGTTGCAGGTGAATTCAGGGATTACATGGAATCAATGCTTAGATAGATAGATAAATGCTCGTATAGCATCTATGATTTACTAGTACAGTAGGCCTACAGTTGTTGTTTTGTACATTTCTAATATGTTAAATGCTGCATTATAGTTATCATGTCCGTAATCTTAATATATATAAATTAATATTGCATATTCCCTAAACCTGCACCACAACGTTTTCACAGCCACCATCAATTTTGTTCAAAATGTGATTTTCTCGTCTTCTTTTTTCTCTCCAAAGACCAAATTGAATGATAGAGGGAGAAAATTCACAGGACTGATGGACTGTCGTTATACTTTAGACACTCAAATACATTACAAGTGATGGTTGCAGTGGAAAAAGTGACAGCTTTAATGAGAGACATATTGTGTAACTTAATCAAGTGCATTTCCTCAATAGGAAAGAGCTCAATTTCCCTAATGTATTTGAGAAGAGAACAATCATATGAGATTTGGATGTTTAAGTTAAATTGGTAAAGAAAGGGTCAAATTCAGCATTCATTATTTTACTTGGAAATGTATCGACCTATTGTACATAATGTATATCCAGGGAGCACCTGGAGATGTAGCTTGGTGCTCACCCTTTGACAGCATCCTAGCGGAGCCGCCAACGGGGGGGGGTGGGGGAGAGAGCGTTGCTTTTCGTCTTTTCGTTTGATCCGCCGCGCATTGTTTATTTAGACCACGCATGCACACCTGCGCACCAGTGATGTGCACCCCTGTATATATCGCAATGTTGGTATAGTCCAGCTCAACAGGTTTCTTCTTTCTTCGCTCATTCCCCAAGGCCATTCCCTTGGCTATGGACAATTCATTTTTTTTTAAGATGAATTGTCCTTTGTAGTCACTATACTACCTCATTCAAGTGTTGTTCTGAATTACTATTATATTCACAGTGCACTATAGGGCTGCAGGAACGAAATTTGAAATAGATATTCTAATATTTTACAAAAAAACACGATTCGAATGCTGAAATTGCCATTTGCTTGAGTAATTTTTTAAATAAATAAACAATTGATTATAAATGTTTTGGCTAATGTTAGCAAATCAATTCAGAAGTGATGAACAACAATATAAAGCTTTCTGAGTAGGAATTACGTTAAACTTCCGACCTCAGAAATTGCAGAAAGCTGTGAACAGGAGCCCGTCACTCCCGACAATTACAAAAGCAGTGTGTGGAAACTATTTGGATTTCTGTCAACAAATGGAAAATAACAAATAAAGCCATTGTCATCTGCAGAATATGCAAGGCTCATATGGAATACCACTCCACGATGAGTACCTTGAGGGCACACCTGCTAACACTACACCCTGCTAAGCTAGCCGAGCTGACAGAGTCAGAGGAACCGCGGCCAAAGCAGGCACGAATGACCGCTTTCTTGCCCCCTGCTTCATCGCGAGGATTACCAGCTGCCTGCCAAATGCCAATTACAGACAAATTGAGCCGTTTTATCTGCAAAGATATGCGGCCCATTAACATCTCACAGGGGTCTGGATTTAAAGATTTCATCCGCAAGCTTGAGCCGAGGTACGCGGTCCCAAGCCGCCCGACCATCTCGGACAGAGTTGCAAAACTCTACGACACCACTAAAGACAACATCAGAACGATTCTCAGTGGGAAAAAGATTGCCGTAACCACAGATGGGTGGACATCACTAGCAACGGAGGCATATGTGAGTTCTCAAAACGACCAAAGTTCAGAAAAGCCAAGTTGTTTGCTTTGAGTGGTTGGAATGTCCTCTAGTGGACAAAACATGCATAACAACTAGTATGTGCGCCGATAGATAAATATGATAATGATGGTACTTCTCTGCATAGAGCCGATACAATTAAATACTTGGGTTTATGGCTTGACTCTGAACTTACTTTCAAACCTCACATTGATCACGTTCTCCGCAAAATTAAGTCAGTATTATATTTCGATCTACAAACTGTTTTACACTTAGTGTCCGAAAGAAACTCGCCTTAAAACTTATATTACCATTGTTAGATGTTGTTTATCAAAATGCATCCAAAAGTAACCTTCTACCCCTCAATACAGCATACAATAATCTCTGTAGAGTTGCTCTTGGCTGTTTCTTTACTACTCCTCACTGTATAATGTATAATTCACTTAGGGCCGTGTTGATGCACACCAGGGGGGAAGTCTACATGGTTCCATCGTGTGGTGGCTGCCGTGGATCCAGGTCGGCGTCTCTGCGGCGCTTACAGCTGATGCTGTGATCAGGAGCACCTGCCGCGGTCTTCGCTTTCACCCTTTACTTCTGAAGTCCTTCACCACAATCCAATCTCCGGGCTTCCGGCTGTGTTGTCCTTTAACTGTGGTAATGCGTGGAGAGGGTTGCACAACATCGCAGCATTTGATCGTCACATAGTTCTGCCTTTTCTGGGGCCCATCCCCGTATTCAATGGGCGTCCAAATAAAATTAAAAAAAGGCTAAACCCACATCTGCTTCTTACCCTTGCTCTCACATGCATTATCACCACGGGGAGGGCTTTCCACTCGGTGGGTGGTAAGTGTGGCGAGTTTTCACGTCAATCCCCATGTACACACCTACTGCTTTCAAAGCAGTACTTACAAAATGTGGACCATTGTCACTTCTCATTTTCCGCGGTATTCCCCACCGGGGAATTATTTCTGTTGTCAAAGTCTTGGCCACAGCACATGCATCTGCCTTGGAAGTAGGAACATCTTCAATCCATTTGGAAAACATGTCAACAATCACCAGACAATATTTTTTGCCTTCACTCAATATTAGTTCAATGAAATCCATCTGTAAATTATCAGAAGGTTCATCAGGTGGTGGATAATGCACTGAGAGGCATCTGTTGGCCTCTTCCAACATTGTGTGTAGCACACACTCGACATTATTCATACAAATGTTTGAGTAATTTGAAAATCCTTTAGTGAACCAACATCTGTTAATTTCTGTCTGCATTCCTCCCTTTGACACATGGTCTTTTCCATGTGTCAACTTAGCATAGAAAGGAAACAGATATTTGGGTAGACAAAGTCTGGCATTTTCCCCCTACCATACACCGTCTTTGACATACAGTATGTCTGTGATTTTTTCCAAAGAGCCTTCTCTGCTGGTATGGCTCTAAGTCCTGTAAATCAGCTGTTTGTGTTAAATTGTTGAAGGAATAGAAACAAGCTGTGATGTCTTGCATGTCGGTTGTTCTTCCTCAGCTTGCTGCTGACATATGTGCAGTTTTTTGCTCAAGCAGAATGATGGAAACAGCATGTGGTACCAATAAGGTTAGATCCTCATATCTAACCTTATTGGTACCATCCTCATGTTACTTATTCAATAGAGATTAGGGTGGCTGCTACTGCTACTGGCTGAACCTCCGTGAGCAGAGAAAAGATTATGGAAAATGTCCTGGAAAATGATAAAAGAAAAAAAAAAGAGTAGGAACCCTGGTTGCGTCTAAGATATCATTTTCTTAATACAGGTGTTGGCATCACAGGAGACAGTTGATATTTATCTCGGACAGCAGTTATAAATACCAAAACTAGAGATAATTTCTACCAAAAGAGCCAAAACATACATTGGTGTAATACTAGGATGCTTTGTAGGTAGTTAAAGGACAAAATGCAAAAAAAACCAATATTTTGATCAAATGTCATAGTCCATATTTATTCATCTTTAGGCCTACATTTCTGTTCATTGATTTAAATAGACATATAGCATCTCTATTGAATGATTGGTATTCCATCACCAATCCTGAGAAACATTGGCTGTGTTATATAGATGGCGGATGGCAAAGGGATAGGCTTGAGAAATACGCAAATGACATAACAAGGCACTATAGTTTTTTCATTCTATGTGTATATTTAGGCATTCTTCATATGTGCCAGACACGAAGATGAGTAAATGGAAGACAAGAATGCGTTAACACCGTTCTAAATGTGATCTCTTTCATAAGAAGAGAGGGAAGTGCACTTTACTGACACAGCCTTACACACTTGGCCTTGTTTGACTGCCATCGCTAGCCCCTCAACCCTATTGTGGGGACTAACCATAATGAATCAAGTCAGACACATGGGCATAGTCCCTGGTGAGAATGATGGCCGATACGATCAGGACACATGCCCACATTCACCCAACACACATACACATTGTGCCCAACATACCAGATCCACGCATTTTCTCTAAAGGTTGACTTGAGAGCTCCTTAACTATTTAGAGAACAATCCAATCAAAGATAAGCATCCTTATCTTGGAATTTCTGCTGAATTACCTGACAAGGATGCTGGTCACAGTTCTGTACCGAGACATGGTCAAACTGAACAAACAAAGGCGATTACGAGTCCTGCCTTGAATCTAGTGCCGAGCGGCTTAAGATAACAGTGATGTATAATAATAAGGATAGTAGCAGTGAGTTAGCAAAAAAAAAAGACTTTTGTTGAAAACAAAGCTTTAAGCTCCACGTGATCCAAAAGGATGAACCTCCAACTGCCAACTGTCACTATATTACATACTATACATGTACCGATTATAT
>OMNO01031419.1:2920-19269 GCA_900303215.1 Trachyrincus scabrus | reverse complement strand
CTTCACAGTTTTTTACTTTGAGTGAGTCCCGCGGGTCTATTTTAGACACGGAATCCACTTTGAATTATTCATCACAAAAGTACGCATTGAAAGCTCAGGCCAGTGGAGAGCAATTGACTTAATAAGGACCTTTGGTTTTAGGTTGGTCAAAACAACAATGGATTTGCGGTGGTTGGGTGATGCAGGGTGCTGAGGGTGCTGCATGTTGTGAACGCTGGATGAAAAAAAACGAAAAAAACAAGACAAATATGGCAGTTGGAAACGTTCCACGCCTTTTCATAATTAAGTGTAACCGATTCGATCGTATCCTGTCATTTATGCTTTCAAGTGTGTGATTTATTTTGTTCGACTCAGCGAAGCATAACTTGTTCTATTGTCGACAGTATTGAGTCACCTTCTGAAGAAAAGAAAAAAACCCCACACACGATTTAACAGATGAACCTTATTCTGGCTTGGTCTGTAGCCGTGACCTTGTATTTTCAATATGTCATTTCAATACATTTCATGTCAAAGAAAAACATAGACCTAAAGGAAGTACATCTATATTTCCTGTGTAGAATTGGCGGACATTGGAACAACACTTGTGAGGATGGACTGCACCTATTTCCCCGACGGCCATTATCCCACCACATTTGTGTTGTCAAGGGGATAAAGGACAGTCTCTGAAAAGCCTCAGTGTTTAAAAGCAAGAATGGGTGACCGTGACACACGGTGACAGTGTACTGTTTGGGACACACAGTGTCTGTCACTGGATACGTACCTTTTTCCTGAAGCGTGGAGAAAACATGCTGTCGAAGAGTTGTTTACTTCTTGTCATTGTATTGTTTAGGGGCATTAAAACCTGACAATGGTCAACAAAAAAACAAACAGAAGGAGGACATTTGACTATTGTCTGTTTTCTATGCATACAGACTGTTTGGAATGTTGGAAAGTCACGAGAATCCTAAAAACACACAATTTGATAGGCCTACGACTTTATATTAAGTATTTATCCGGAGCCTATACCCTTAACATTGAAATTAGCAAGGGCATTAAAGCCAGGATCTCCCAAGCAGTTATCTCGTACAAATGACAATTAAGCAAATAATATGACTCTAACTGCCGTGGCGTACTACCCTACTCCACCCCCCATTTAGCTTCTCACATGCTGGATAGAGTAGGACCATGGCAGTTGGGTTATTTCCAAAGGGCATGATTATTCAGCTGTGCCCGGTAGGAAATTAGAGGATGCTGCTTGTTTCCCTCGCTAAAGACGTGACATCTCTCTGCTTGTGTCTCCACCCAGCGCCTCCTCCATCCTTTCTCTGGGATTGAAGTAAAGACAGACCACAGACAATCTGTGGTCGATTTTAAAAAACTGCATCTCGCAGCTTTTTTAATTGTGTGTGTGAGTCTTTGTTTGCCTGTATGTGTGTGTGTGTGTGTGTGTGTGTGTGTGTGTGTGCGTGAGGGGACTTGCTGTGATGCCAAGGAAGAGATTGAGCGTTGCTGTTAATTTCTTGCAAGGGTGTTGGTCTTAGGTCTTGGCTACTAGAAGCTACCTTGGTAGTATCATCAACAGAAAGCTAGACTGTAACGGTGATCACGTAAAGGGGCATTTGTTACTTCTAAACAAACAAGACTTTGAGCATGTGTTGCTCATGGTCCGTAGTATGTTGGTGAGTTCAAATCTCGTTCACCCTCAGTTTGTTGTGTTTAGTTTTGTATATTAGGATCTCAAATAGGTCAGAAGGACTGTGAATTAGCTAAGAAGCTAAAAATACATCTTTACTAGTAGTAAGGAAACAGGAATGTGTTGATTTGAATCACTGCGCAGTATAAAAGCATTACATAATGCACCACGTTGTGTCAGATTCCTGTTAAATGGGACTGGGCTGTCAAAGGTCACTCCTCATGTCACGTACCTTATCGTCATGACAATGACACAGGAGAACCTGACTCATCCTGTCTATTTAAAATCAAAACAGAGTAAACAATGCAAAGCTCACTTAAGTAAAACTCCTCCCGTATTTTTTGCATCACCCAAACACTGAGCCAGCTCGTTCCACCCATTAGCCGACCTACGGAGTAGTATAGCTAGCAATGGCATATGGACTACATTTCCCATCATCATCATCATCATCATCTTTGTCGCCAACTTTCTACGCCTGCTGGTCATTGGTTGGTGTCATACTCTTCATGGATAAAAAAATAATACATATCTTTTTAAATGTCTTTTGCCTTTTTTGTTTGCCTGACGTAGTGTCTGACAAGTCCGCTGTCTGTCAACCTTCCTCCACCCTTTCGTCTCTTCCTCCACCCTCATCCTATAAGGAATAACTGCCATCTACTGCGGACATGATCTTGCTATTTGGTACACCACCACCCCCCCGACACCCGTCAAGTCCACCGTCTCCTGACAAACAACCAATTATCTACTGGGCCCTATAGCTGTAACCTAGCAGCCTGACTTCCACCAGGTCAGAGGTCAGCGGGTTGCGGGGCTGCCGTCAGCACCGGTGGGTAAGTGAAGACGCTCTGTGTTTTCTGCTCATCATCATGTTTATGCATGCATGCATGTATGTCACGGTGTAAAAAGGGGTCAAAGCGGAAAGCCGTCAAGTCTTTACAAAAGCATTTCCGGGAAGTTCGCTTTTGACGGACAGGTTTAAATGTACATGTCAGCAGAAATCAATTGATGCGGTAAGGTTAATGCAAGTCAGAAGGCAATTCATTTTCCTCCTGACAGCCGCTAGATCTATAAACCTGTTGACAGTCACTGTGTTAAATGTTACTCAATTCTAGTCGCATCCTCTGTATAACATAACTGTAGCCAGCAGGACCATGCACAGGATTGGTGTCACCATCATATTTTAAGGTATTTGTAACACAAAAATGTGCCTCATTTGTGGTAATCATTTCAAATGTGTCAACGACTCCTATAGGAATCTCAGAATGTGTTGTGTGTTCTCCGATGGACTGCGTGTTGGGAGTATATCACACGTTAACACCGATGGACTGTGTAATGGGAGCGTTCGTATGTTTCACTGCGTCTCATCTCATGATTACGTTGTATTTCTGATGTTCCAGAAATACAACTCATGAGATGAGATACATTCAGCTTTGTGGCAATAAAAAGCTGCAGTATTTGATATGATTTGTGTATTCCTATTCTGAATTGAATCATAAAGTGATGACAAGCATATCCATCAGGAGTGATGATTTCTCACTTGCACCCCTCCCCTGCCTCCCCTCCAGAGGCAGCACACCTCCGCCTCATCCCTATCACTCCATATTTCATTCCTCCACCTGTTATTCCCCATCCTCCACTAGTGTGTGTTGCCGAGACTCTGCTGTATTGGAGCCGGCGGTGCGTGCTGTAAATGGCCTACATACCAGCAGCGACCCCCCCTCTCAGAAGCTGTGTGACCCAGGCGTACAAGCACAGGTCCTCACACCATTTAACCTTTGATAATCTTCTGCTACGAATACACATGCATGCAAGAGCACGTGCTCATAGAAGTGCTCACACACACACACAAATAGAAATTGTGTTTATTTTAATACGCCATGGGGCTGCTGTGTTATACTGCCACAAACTTCTGTTTTGTTCGGGGTTGTAAAAACAAACAACTACCTAAAGGTCAGTGACGTGGTAGATATGTCATGTACATTGCAAACACTGTTGTGCTGTTTATTCTCTGCAGAATGACAGACTTCACGAAGAAACCAATAACTTGTGAAATCTGTCATTCTGCAGAGAATAAACTGATTTCACGAAGAAACCAATAATTTGTGTTTGCCCAGGAACTCTAAACACGTTTTCTCACCCTTGTTAGCCAAGCATTTTTAATTGCCTAATTTGGGGTTCAGTCGAGGACAAAGCAAGATCCCTTGGCACAGAGAAGTACTTGATTTGTGTAGATTTGACAGTAAATCGGTATGCAGTGATGGTCTGGCTGACATCCCAGACCAGTGAAGCTCTGATGGATCACCTTGATTAGACTTTCATAGTGTGTGTGTGCATAGATGCTGATGGCTATTTTCTAGTTTTGTCTGAAGTTTGATGGGGCCTGAATGACAAGCCAACCCTCCAAGGCTGATGATGGAGGCGGACGTGACTCCAGGCCTTGTGTTTATCATAGCAGCAGCCAATGTTTCTGTTACAGCTGTTGGAGTCCAGAGGCCCAACCCATAGCAACCAAGCTAAAACAAGAGTTTGTATTTTGGCGAAATGTCACCTCGGGATTGTCCCTGTTTGCAGCAACCCAACGATCAATTCAGTCTCTATTCAGTTCTCTCACTATTCTCTCTCTCTCTCACTATTCTCTCTCTCCCTCAATAGTATTCTTTCTCTGTATTTCCATGACTCTACAGACTCTCCTCTGGGCAACAACATGTTGTGTTAATTGTCCTCCCGCCTCATGACCTTAGCAAAGTGACCTGTTACCTGGTTATAACAACAGCCAGGCACACATGTGAGCTCACTGTCTGTCTCTGATTCTGCCCCCAAGTTACCCCCCCAGGACTGGCCAGACAGAAGCACACAGACACCTAACATACACACACACACACACACACACGACTGGAGGCTGAATATTTGATGACATTCGCCAAGCTAAAAAGCAAGACGTCATCAGTCCTCTCCAGACAGCTTGATCCGTGAGGTCTGACGGGGTCTACCGGGCGCGTGCATGCAGAGACGGGCGTGCCGCTCCACCGCCTGACTCAAACTGCCTGACCCACTTCTACAGGTTCACCTGACCGGCGTATCTCTTCACAGCCGCAAACCTCAAGGCCCCGGAACATTCAATTACACCAGCATTCGTCGTGCGTGCGTGCGTGCACGCGTGTGTGACTCCAGCCCCAGCGGTGGGTGAGTCAGGGAGGCAGCAAAGTACACATCCAAACACAACTGCTTGTTAAAACAGAAGCCGTAATTAGACACCGTTTCAGCGCTGTCACCGGGAACCTTAATTAGCGTCTGTGCAATTCCCCCTCTATCTTGTATGCGGTTCAATTGTTTAGCACGACCTGGATAAGGGCAGGACGGACAAATATTCATCCCAAAAAAAAAATCATAATTCTATCCTCTTCCTCCCCCATAGATACCTCTGGTAACCGTGGAAACAGCCAGATGGGCCAAGATCTAGATTGATGACACACAAACCGCTCCTCTCAGGGCTGATGCGAAGATGGATGGATAGATACGTGCAGATAATACGTCTCTATCCCGGTATCTCCTTCTGCTCCCAGACTACCGACGGCTGACGCTCCCGGACTACTGACGATGGGATTGGGGGAGATTGTCATATCAAATACGTTGTTATCTTCAAAAAAGTTTTAGATGTTTGGAAGTAGGACTAAGAATAGCGTTCTCTTTTTCATGGAGGATGTGTGAGTTGTCACACAGTCACCGCCAAAGCCCACCTCCAGCCCCAGCAGAAAGACTCTTGTTGGCTCTCCATAGCGTGCTTTTGCTTAGAGAACACAGCACAGGGAAAGGCTCAAAACTCAGCATCGTCCCCGAGACTAATGTGCAACTAATGCAATACTGCAAGAACTCAAATTGGCTGTGAGTAAATCTGAAAAGGTGAAGCCTTCCGTTAAGCTAATTTCAGACCCTTGAGGCTGAAATAACCTTAGTTAATTTGCCACCCGAGTATGCTAATGCAGGTTTTCCACTTTTAATGAATGTGGATAAGGTTCAGCAAAGCAGAAACATGATTAGATTTTCCTTAACCTCTCCTACCAATGATGCAAATTCGAATGAACTAACAGTGCCATCTAGTGAATTTATCCTTGTAATTTAACCGCTCAAGGCAGAATGTTAAACCTTGCCATTTGCTCTTTTGGCAAATTAGACTAAACAGGGCTAGAACAATACCACAGGAACAGACTGAGTAGTTATTAACCCGCTGCAGTAGGAGACAGTGGTTTTTATTATCCACGGATGTAATAAACAAACTGGATAATCCAAGATATCATCCACTTTTATTTCGGTAACCCGCAAACTATAAATACTACGAAAACTCTGAAATGATCCTATGGACGCTTCCATATGTATGCATGTCTATGATACATTTAGAATGACATCTTTCCACTAATCTGTCTAAAATGTTCATATACAACGAATGCATACTGTATTAAATACCCGAGCCTATTTCGGTCATTGGGTTCAGCAAGACTTTTAAGGACGATTATTATAGGGGTTTTCAACAACATGCTGACCACAGCGACGGGAGGCACTGAAGGTGTGTAAGCCGGTGAACAAAAAGTCGCTGCACTGTTTACCAATGAATAGCAAACTGTCAAGTAAACTGTATGGCTAAAGAATTGTCTTACTGTACAGCTGAGCCGCCGCAAAGCTCAACTTAGTCAGCTGTTTTTTCTTTTTTTTCTTTTGAGAGAGAGAGAGAGAGAGCTGTTTCATTGTACCTCATCAGTAGCCCCCCCCGGTCATTCCTATGGGCTAACAAACGGGGACTAGCATTACTGGGTCAGACAGATCGACCCATTTGTTCTCAGTCTCAAATACTGCGGTTGTGCATCACGCGTTCCTTTTTACATCCATTTAAAAAAGGAAACGTATACGTTTAAAACACGTGGAAGGTCGCGGGGTCGATGTCAAGCACCAGGTCATGGAAATCTCGACAAGTCATTCGGATTTCATTGATTAGAAATGGATAGAGAGAGTACGGCGAAATATTTACAGGTTCAGCTTGAACAGCACAACCGTATTGCTCGGTGTGTCGAGGCGCGCAAAAGCGAGAATATTCCCCTAGCTTGTCGATCTCGCGCTTATTCATCCATGGCGCGCGGCCATTTTTTTCTTGGCTCATAGGAAATCAAAAGCGTTGTTCTGCTGCTCTGCCGCAGAACAACGGAGGAACCGACCAGAACCTCTCCAAGTCTCACCGTCTGGGAGTAAACAGAGCAGGGAGAGAAAGACATTGAATAGATGCACGCCCTGAGCACCGAGAGGAAGGGCAAAAAAAAGCATTGAAATTGAGAAAAGCCTGTGAAATTAAAATAGTATTCGTAGTGAATAGCATTCATGGGAAGAAAACAACTTTGCAGAAATAACAAAAATATAGCATGCAATTATTTGTAAAAAAAAACCGATTATTTCCTACGGGAGACACACTGAGTCAGTTAGACCTTCAGTTAGATAGAGAGAGGAATACAAGCTGAGCTTTTATCAGTGTGTATGATTCACCTCTGTGATAATAGCAGCAAGGCCAACTGCGAAGCTGAGGCAGCTCAGGAAGGACCAGGGCCCAGGGCCCTGCAGACAAAAAAGAAAGTCAAAGTTTGATTATTGATTGTCAATAATAGCCCAAAAGTCTATTTTGACGATATGGGTGTGTAGGTGGGAAATATTTGGTTTAACGTTAATGTGGTGGAGTAAAATGGAATATACAACACGATATTTTGGGATATGAAGTGGCAAAGGAGATAGAAGACAGTATTTTACTCTCGGGTTGTAAATGTGGTTGTACAAATCAAGATAACGTTGGTTATACAAATCAAGATAACGGTGGTTATACAAATCAGGATAATGGTGGTTATGCAAATCAGGAACAAGGCAATTTAAAAAAGGATGTAAGAACATAATGGAAAAATAAAGTGCATTGTAAAATGGCATGAATCACGTCTAGAATAAATCTATAAACAAAGAAAGCAGCTTTAAAACATGGTCACCGCGTGCAGGAAATGTCTCCGGGGGAATGAAAAGAGATCTTTGTGCTGCTCTCTCATTATTCCCAGATCTCCAGCGAGAGCTTCATCTACCGGCACACTGTGAATGACCCCCTTTGGTCCATCTGGGGTTTACCTTTGACCTACTGGACGCACAAGTGACTGTTCAAAGGAACGCAGAACAGAAGAGGCCGGTTTATGTAGGCCGCCGCACGTGAGCTAAGCTGACCCACAAAGCCGGAGCTCTTGATGTAAATTGACAATGGGCCGCCAGGCGACCTGCGGTCACATTGTGTGATAAACGGAGGTGACGAGGTTCAGCAGACGGCGCCATTGGGTGAAAATCCCGGCCTAATTGGGCTTTTAAAAGGCTTATTTTGAAGGACAAACCCGTTTTCTTAGAGACGTTCTTTGCGTTCCTAAAATTCGCAGTCGACACACAGACATGTGACAGAGTTACAGTACGTAATAAGAACTGTATCGGAGCTATCTCACCGGGTCGGCACCGGCGCATTCATTTGAATTACCCTCGCGGTTCGATGTCACAGATGTCTCTTGTCACCGTGTCGGTCCTTTTGGGTTGTGCCGTTTCTAGAACAGAGAGACAAAGAGCGAGGCGAGCGTGTAAAAAAAAAGCCAACCAGGAAAACTACAAGCTGTAGAACAGAAACAATGCCTTCCTCCGAACATTCGCCGCTCCCTTTATACTTGAAAACAGGACGCGCTGACAAGACAGTAAGGCCAGACAGCCCGTGGCAACACCGCGGTAGAGTCCGAACACGAGGGTTTCACAGCAGGGTGGAGCTGGTGATGTATATAATATATGAACTCAGAGACCTCATATATGGACATCTCATGTTTACATTGAAAAGGGATGCCTAATTAATGAGCAAACAATGAGCGACACCTGTGTTGACCCATAAACCCGAACTATTAGTTACAGTTTAATGCTTGAACAAACCGCAGAAATAAATACACCGGAGCTCGTAAGGGCTTGACATTTCGGTGGGCTGAGAAATGTGCAACTCATGGTTCATGTTCGACATGTCATTTTAGTGACAAAAAAGCGCATACTTCAATACATCAGTTATACACATAGGTTTCCTTCCGGCATGCACTGTTAGCTTTCTATGTGGATTTTATAAAGAGGTTTTTAAAACCACATTATTCTGACATGTGGGACAAAAAAGGATTTCTACCATCTCGGTGCTTGTACCGAATGACCTCTGAGGCTGACTTTACTGCGCTTGGTAGGCGTGGAGGTGAAACCCCAGACACGCCTCTTCTCCCTCCTGCTGCAGCCAGGTTCTCCTGCAGCTCAGCAAGACTCCCCCTGGTGGCCACATCTCAATGTACACTGCACCTGTAGGCATTCTGGAGTAGGACGCCTAAACCCCTGCCTGCTCATTAATGACAACAACAAAAAAAAACACATTGCATAAAAGTGTCTGCTAAATTATATGACAAAAATAATAGTGTAATAGGGATAATGTACTTACGGGTTTCATCATTGAAATGATAAGTGCAATATGAATCATCAAAATCATTAATTGGCTATCTACTGGTCACAATGTCGTTCAGAATCTGCGGCTGGATCCTGTTGAGCTGCAGAACCAATCTGTGGAGGAGTGCAGTGTCCATCCTGCGGTGCCCACTCAGTAACTAGGCGTCTCTCTGGAGGAGTTGATCATGGTCATCAATGTCTGGCCGAGGATGATAGAAATTACAGCGCTACAAAAGACAAAAGCAAGGCTGACACGTTAAAGAAAAATACGCCTGACACAAAGTAGCACCATCTTCTGCGAATAAAATACATCCCTGTAGGTTTGTAAAGTCCGACCTATATTCCCACCTAACCCTAATCAATTAGGTATCAATTGTGTACGCCACCAGTTAACAGTTCTCGGAGCGCAAAGAATAAGAACATGACAAGAATAATGATAACAACAACGACAAGAAGAATAAATATGTAGTTTTAACTAAAATTGTCAATAACAAGTTTTAAAAAATCGAAATATCCGCTTCATTCTGACTTGAGTTGGCCGGCCTACTACATGTGTTGGCACAGATGCACATGCACAGGTATGCTGTGGCCCTTAAAGCATGTTTAAGGGCCACAGCATAAATACCGTTCTCTTCATCACATTTTTCCACCAGTGAGGTGGCATCTTGCCTTTATGTCTTGAACTTTTTCCTTTGTATGTTTCCCTTCAATATGTCTCTTGATGTTATATTTGTTCAGTGTTCAGTATCAGTATTTCACAAAAGGGGCATCGTTTTTGGATGACAGGTCTTAGCCGAACTCTTTTACAGGGCATGGTACAACTGGTTGCCAGCACTCACCCAATAACAACCACCAGCCAAAACCAACGCGCTAGAGTCGTCCACCTATATATCCTATATTAATCCTGGGTTTGCCCCTCTTTTTGTCGTTTCTTATACATGCACCGAGGTATTTTTTGCAGCTGAAGCCGCTGAGCATGCTCTGCCAAAGTAAGTGCACAACTAGTGCCTAGTGTCTGTCATTTTATACTCATCTACACAGGGCAAGCACGCCCCCTGGAGGAACTACAAGTAAAGTTAACACACGATTTCACGCCCGGAGCAAAACTTTCAAAATACAATATATCAGGTATAGGTTGAAATTGAATGTATGGGATTGTTGCGATTTGTAGCTACCACCATGTACTACAGATAAATCTCGATCATTTTACTTAATTAATAAATATATTAGTAAATTACACATTATAACTTTAAAGTCAGACTTCCTTGATTTAAAAATGAGAGTATAGCATTTTAAAAGTGTATTTATTAAAACATCTTTCGCAAATATATTTACAATAGCCTGCATAATTATATACAAGAAAGGCATTCTTAAAAGTGCAATGGCTCTCTCTTACAGACAGATGGCGGTGTCTCCATACAATGGCACCAAAGACGCAGCCTTTTTCCTTCATAGTCATTTACATTAGAAAACACAACAATTAAACTATTTACAGTTAGTTTTATACCATTATATCAAACACGTGTCCTCCTCACATGGATATAATCCGTACGGAGCATTCTTTGTTAGAATTCACCATGTAGGACTCCTGTGAGGTCTGTCGGGTCGCTAAAGGCATTCGGTGCTCCTGCACGCCCCAACACACCAGCACCACGGCCGTCAGCTGAGCAAGCAGCTAAGCTCTGAGCTGGACCCGACTTCTGTGGCCCGCAGCCCATCTGACACGGCGGCCCGTGCGGTGCAGGTGAGGCGTGCTGGACATAAAGTGAGTTCTGAAGCGGGCCTGCCGCGCCCCGGTCCATTCTTGCGTCCCGGGTTACGGGAGACCGGTTGTAGCCTTTTCCAGGGAGGGGAGTTGAAGCGGGGACGGTGAGATGGCAGGACGGAGGCAGACAGGATCTGTGACAGAAAAAAGACATCCGTGCCATAAGAGTCTCAGGATGCTTCTGACTGACAGAATGTTCAGCGTAGCTTTTTGTGTTTTCATCATCTCATCATACGTTACGGTTTTGTCACGCCCCCTTCTGTTGCATTATGACGCATACTGCTGGTTCCATACTACTATCATGATGCCTTGTGTTGCTTGATGTTGAATGCTGATGCGTTTCAATGTGTTACTCGTATTCGGTCACACGTGCATTGCTTCTGCCGTGTCTGTCTGTGTGTGTCTAATCGAGAGTTAAGACCCCGTCTCACCCGCATGGTGCTTTATCGTCGACGAAGGCGCCGTCATGGCCGCCCCACCGCGCTGCCGCTGCTGCTGCCTTCTGATGGCTGTTGTTGTTGTTGTTCCTGCTGTGATTATGAGGGTAGCCAGCCCTGTCCCCCGCATGCCGGTCAAGCCACTCTTCCACCTCCCTTGCGCCGCAAAACATTAGCCTTAGCGTTAGCATGAGATCAGTTTCAGTGTGAAACGCATGACCGATGATTTTTTTAAAAAGTGTTACAGGGGAACTTTGCTTTTCAACCTTATCTCTACCTATCTTCATTAGGGATATAGTGTGTAAAAAACATGGAGGAAAGGTTAACAATTGTTCATTTGCATACACTACCCACATTGAAATGATACAAAGCCGGCAGAGAATCGGCGAAGTTCCCCTGTAAAGAAGTGTCTTCACCTCTTTTGTTTCCTTCTCTTCTTCTTCTTCTTCTTGAAGCGCTCATGCAGACAGCAGGTGATGAAGGCCATGGTCAGCAGCAGGATGATGGCAGAGCTCACGACGGACGCCAACACAGCCACGTGGAAGCCAAACTCCACAGAAGCTGTACAGAGAGAAAACCCACATACATGCTTCATGATAACAGTCATCCACACACAATTACTACTTTTTCCACACACACACACACACACACACACACACATTAGTGTCAGTGTTAAAGGGAAACCTTGCGGCTTTTTCAGCCTCATCTCGATCTATCCGCATTATGGATATAGTGTGAAAAACGCCTGCAAAATCTTACCCCAATCATCCAATCATTTGCATCATTCAGCGGAGAAACGTAGCGGGGAAATCTGGGTGCAGGCAACATGGTGGCCCACCATGCCATTAACAATGATATACTTACTGTAACCCCAACGATTATTATTCTTAAAGAGACATGGCCCTTAATCAACTCTTCCATGACACATTTTTCCCCATTTACGGACACCTTGCAGTGTAACATTACGAACGCTGTATCCTCAGTCTGTATTCTCTCTATTTTCTACTCACGTCTACAATAGGTCTCCCCCACCCACTTGGCGGTGTTGGTGCTCATGACACACTCCACATCGCTGCCCATCAGCCTGTGTTGGTCAGGGCACTGCAAGGAGATGACTGTGCCCACATTGGTTCCGTTGCCTTGGATGATCTTCTGGGTGCCCAGCGACGGCAGAGGCATGGGCGTGCACTGGCCATGGGGAATGGCTGCAAATGAAAACACAACTGATGATGTGAATTTCAGCACTTAAAAGGTACTGTGCTGTAGGGCTTGTACATCGCATTGCAATGGCCGCCGCCATTTTGGAAGCATAGGAGCATTGGACCGTTAGTAATTATGTTAGTAGTGATGGTTTCTTTTGGTCATTGTTTAGCAATTAATCGTGGAAGGAGCTGTCATTACGGGGAGACATTGTTGTGTTTGAAACTGCCACAGCGTTTCTCATGTAAGACGTGGCGAAACTAAGTTTTCATTAGCGTAGGTTACGGTATATTAAAATAAAACTGATTCCGATCCACTACAAGAGTCAGGTAGACACATACATTCATTATCAAGTATCAACGTGTGTCAAAAAAATTTACTTTCATAGATAGGCCTACATTTTAAACTGAATGGCCATAACACTGAAATTTTTAATCCAGGTTGAAACACATGGAGATTAAAGATCTCTTCTGCCAGGGTGACTATATGAGCTGTAATGCAGTGCAGGATGGGACAGCCATTCCTCAGCTATCAGTGCTGAACCCCGCAAAGAAGCGGGCTCAGCACACAAAGTGACAAACTCTTTCACGCCGTGCGACATTCCAGCAGCAACTGCTGACTATATCAAACAAGCAGGAGGACATTTGATAAATCCTTGAAAACATTGTGGAAAGACTGGAGGTTAAGCAACCGTAGTTATCTCATAGGACAGTGCTAATTGTATAAGGGGGCGAAAAGGATCTTATTACAATGAATACGCTCTAATTATAAGTATGGCTTCTTCAGTCTGACAGGATCCATATGATCTTATTTACACACGGGCGTGGGTGTGTATGTGGGTGTGTATGTGTGTGTGTGTGTGTGTGTGTGTGTGTGTGTGTGTGTGTGTGTGTGTGTGTGGTGTACTGCACATTGGTTAGCAGACACTGAAACTAACGCATACTCATAAGCATCATTGCTCCACTTCCCTTTCCTTTAACACGGTAACTAACAAGTGATTACCCAGACAGTCGACTCAAATCTCTCGTGAGAACCAAGCAAATAAGTACCTATTTAAAAAATAACAAACAATAAACGAAAAGAGACCTGTCAATTACGTAGACTTTAACATTAATATGTAGGCCTAATAGTATTAGGATAATACATTCGTATGTCATATAGAGTACAATAAATAGTAGCATACCAAACAAACAGCGATTTATGCCGATCTAATAACGGACTGTTTTAAGATGTGGTTTTAAGCGCAACGAGAAGGCTAAAGTTACGCGTAGCGTTACGAGTTTCACATGCAAGAACAGAGGCAACAGATGGAGGAAATGCATAGGCTACTGTGCAACATGCGGTTTCAATCGTGCAATCATACATGGTCTACTACTACTACTTTCTTACCTGCAATGTTATGGGCACGACTGACATTCTCGGGCTCAAGAGATGTAATTGCTGTTGCCCCTGACATGCCGACACACAACCCTTCCGCTCCTCGACGCGTCCCGACTGACAGAGAGCCTCCGCCTCGGTGCCCAGTGGGTCAGCAGGTAAGCGATCCGAAATTGCGACGGTGTTGTGCGTGGACAGAGTTGTGCCAACGTTCAAATTACGCTCTCTCTCTCTCTCTCTCTCTCTCTCTCTCTCTCTCTCTCTCTCTCTCTCCCTCTCCCCCCCCCTCTCTCTCTCTCTCCTCTCTCCCCCCCCCCCCCCTGTCTCTTCATTTGCATTAAAACATGTTTGTATTGCCAAAGCATATAAAAACAACAACAATTTAACAAATGAACCAATAAACTCAAAACAATCTATATATTATCTGATATGCATTTAATTTAATTGTATCATGAATCATTGGGCAACTTGAGCTGAATTCACCGCATGTTGTCAGGAAGTGCAACATGCGTTCTCTCTCTCTCTCTCTCTCTCTCTCTCTCTCTCTCTCTCTCTCTCTCCCTATCTCTCGCTCTCTCTCTCTCCCCCCTGTCTCTTCATTTGCATTAAAACATGTTTGTATTGCCAAAGCATATAAAAACAATTTAACAAATGAACCAATAAACTCAAAACAATCTATATATTATCTGATATGCATTTAATTTAATTGTATCATGAATCATTGGGCAACTTGACCTGAATTCACTGCATGTTGTCAGGAAGTGCAACATGCGTTCTCTCTCTCTCTCTCTCTCTCTCTCTCTCTCTCTCTAACTTTTTCTCATAGATGTATTGGCACACAGTGGTGCTTACGTATTACAAATACAATTGAAGAGAAAGGAGAAGCAGCAGGCAACACACCCCATAGATACTAGATACTAGACATGACCTCACACACAACGCCAAATACAACACGCCAGCTCAAAAGTTATTTTACTGAGAATAAAAAGAGCCAACAGACATTCAGAGAGAGAGAGACCGGCACGTAGATGTAACCATACCATGGTCACACTTAACAGAAGGGTATGCTTTAATCCGTATGTCTGTGTCTCCTTTGTGTTCCTACAATAAATACATTTTTGGAATGTCATTCAGAGGCTGACTGCCTGTTTCAAGGGCTTTGGTCAAAATCCAAACGAGTCCCATTATGTCAGTGAGAATGCCAGACAGAAGTGAGTGTGTCACTGCTTTGGGTGCTAAGCAGGTCTCCAGGCTGTGGGGCTCAGCTCTGCATCTGCACGTTATCCTCCACCGTCTTGCGTGGTACTCTGATACAACCCTGCCGGTTTACGGAGACTTCAACTCAGTACTCACCCGTCTGCAACTGTTTTTCTCCCCTAATTTAGAGGGAGGGAGGGAGGGTGGTGCACAAGGGAGTACAATGTTGTGAAATTGGCTAGAAATGATATTTGTGACCTCACAATCCCCTTCATCCAGCCCTGTGTGTGTCTTCTGCCTGATTGTCTTCCAGTAGATCAGACTTTGGCAGGGCAGGCGATGGGGTAAGCTGAAAGTAGGGGGAACTCCTTCAGGTGACGTGAATGTGATCTGACAGCAGAGACACGGAGAGGTGAGGTTAGAGTCGGACTATGTTACAGCAGAACTTTGCACGAGTGGATGAAGCTTTCAGAAGGGGATTTTAATATGTGTATTTTTACAGTGGCCAGTCTACACGGTGTTGATTTGAAAACCGTACTGACATTTTACAGTTTACTACTGCTGCTGGCAGAGTTTCCCGGCCAGGGAGCGTTATACAGGATGGCAGGTAGGAAGAATGGTACTTTGAGAAAGGGACGTTTGGACCATCAAGCATTTCAGAGACACCGACTTGGCTCTGTCTGACATACCGGGCTACGAGACAGCATGTGCACCACAGGGGGATTATGGGAAGTAATACTATGGGATGGGAGAGCGAGAGAGAGAGAAGATGATGAAACGTTTGTTTTGTGCTGTGAGCCAGGTGGAATAGTCTCGTGGAATACAAAGGACAGGCAAGACAGATTAGCAGACAAGAGACAAGTCAGAACAAAAGCCAGCAGACCCTTCATCTTTACCCCATCGGTATACCAGGACAGCCCTGGCAGGTCCGCTTGACGCTTGGACAGCAGCTGATCATAATGCTGTTTGTGTGTGAAACTGAGCTTATGTTCATAAGGTGCTAACAGAAAGGTTTCAGTGTGGCGGTCGAGGGACCGGCCGAGAACAGCAGGTGGCCCTCAAAAAACCAAACCAAAAACAGCTGGAAGAGATGAGCAAATGAAAAAGACAACACGCACAATGCAACCACACACACACACACACACACACACACACACACAAACAAAGGTCTTTTTAAGTCCATAAAACC
>OMNO01031418.1:0-12206 GCA_900303215.1 Trachyrincus scabrus | reverse complement strand
TAGATAAGACAGAGAGGGTTAGTAACATTATGAATAGAGAGACAGGGGGGTTAGTAACATTATGAATAGATAGACAGGGGGGTTAGTGACATTATGAATAGATAGACAGGGGGGTTAGTAACATTATGAATAGATAGACAGAGGGGGTTAGTAACATTATGAATAGATAGACAGGAGGGTTAGTAACATTATGAATAGATAGACAGGGGGGTTAGTGACATTATGAATAGATAGACAGAGGGGGTTAGTAACATTATGAATAGATAGACATGAGAAAATGATCATCTTTGCTTCATCGATGAACTCATGTTGATTGGTTGAGTTCTGCTCAAGTATATCTACATCCCTAATGGAGCCGAGAATGAAACAAGTATAGCCTACATCCATAATGGAGCCAACAATGAAAAAAGCCAGAGAATTTTACAGGTGAAAATAATGCATGTAGCAGAAATTGCTATTAACCTTTTGGATATGTAAGAAATGACCACGAGCTTTCCCTCCCTGGAAGTGGGACCAGTCTAGTTACTACATTCTATAAGAAGGTCTACGGCCAGTTGTTACTACAGTGGCCAAGTCAAGACAGCAAGACAGTATGTGTAGGCGCATCCCTGCGCATAGACGCGCACGCGAACACCGACGTGTTTCAGTCTAATGTTGTGAATCAGTTTGGCCACACGATCATTTAACGTCCTGGTCTGATGAGCGTCTAAAGTTGTGCACGGACATCCCCTTCAGGCGTCTTCCATGGCAGCTCAAACATGGTCATTATGTGGCTATAAATTATAACATATAGGTGCGGTGGCAGGCTGTAGCCTCCTACTACAGACCCGAGGATTTTGCTCAAGAGGCAACAAGAACAACTTTTGCGTTTGTCTACGAAAGAAAATGACAACCAAATGCGCAGTGGTGGAAATAAATGCGAGGAAGGCTTTGCGAGTGGTGCACGCGAGTGATAGTAAATAGGACCGACACTATTGACTTCAGTCGTCATCTCATCTAATCTTTTTTCCTTACTACGTTTTGTTTGAACGGCTTGAATAAATATGACTTCAATTGATTGACAAAATTATTTAGATAATAATAGAAAATAACACGAGTCAATCATGTCAATCAGGCTACTTACGCTCTTGGTCTGGGGAAGCCCATTGATAACAGTACGTCCAAACTGGATCCACATTTCACAGTGCTCGGTCGAGTCTGCCGAAGTCTCCGCGGGATGATTTTGCTGTAAAGGTCCTCTTTAGCGGCCATAATTCACCGGTTCCATGGGGTTGTTTCTCCACTCGCTCGCTGCCGAACGAGCGTTGTGTGTGGAGATAACGGTAAGCATATAGGCTGCTAGGAGCTCGTAGAGCAGCGGTGTGCGGGCCAATAAGCCCTGGGTCCCCGCCCCCTTATGGGAACCGTCAAATGACGTAGACCTACTCGGTATGTTTGTTTGGGTATACGCAAGCTAGTCTATGAGTCATTCATGTAGGCTATAATTAAATATGCATCGATAATATAGGCTACAACAATTTTTCAATATTGAAAAAAGTTGTAATCGCATGTTATCAATATTAATTGATCGTATTAACCTTTATGATATGTTAATTAGAAGGAACAAAAATACAACGCAAATCAGTTGTTCTTTATTTTATATAGCCTACGAATCAGATACAATGTGCAACAATTACAGATTACATCTGCTTCAATGGCTATAAGATAAGACATCTGATGATATTTAGAAAAAATGTGTAATGGCATATTATCAATATTAATTTTACACAACGTAAATTATAGGCCTATCTTTATTTTCTGTACAAATCAGATACAATCATGTGGTAAAATTACAAATAACTTTTGTCAAAATGCAATTGTTAGGCTACGATAAGACATCAGTGATGATAATAAAACAATTTTAAAAAATACAACTTGATGAAGTTGACTGCTGTCATGTCACTGGACACGGTTGCTGGCAGATGGATTGTGTGGCACTATGACACAGAATACGCACCCTGCCTCCTGAAAAGCTTGCCTCATCTCCACCTAGTGGAAAAAATACGGAACAGCAACTCGCAGTCAATGTCCGGACTAAAGTAAACTTTTTAAGAATTGCTGTGAAATCTGAAAAATACACCTCAGTCGACTTCACACACAAATAGAACACATTTTTTAAGAGCTTATTTGGCTCTAATTGGTACCAAGTGATCTCAAATGTCATCCAAATAAGGGCCGGTGGATGCAATTTGCATCATAAATTGCACAACTTTTTTAATAGTGAATTTTTCATCCTATAGTGCTTCTTGAAAGTTCTTATGGCTCTAGAGCCATACTTGGCTCTTTCAGTGATTGCATAGGGCTGACCAACAAGGCTGAAAATAGATTGTATTACCAAAATGAAATTTCATTTTAATAGAAAATATTGTATACATGTCTTTCTGGGACACAAAGATAAAACATTTTATTGGACAAAGTCACAAAGCTAGGGTCATTTCCAGGTAAAATTCAACATTATTTACAATTATACCATAATCTACAATCAGAGGAGATAATGAAATGCCTGAAAAGGGAATATGGCAAAGTATCATTCTTTCCAGCCGAAATGGCCATGCTTGGCCATGAATGAATATCTTCCCTAAAAAGGTTGAATGATAATAATTATGTAAACTCTTTGGCTCTTCTAAGAGCAATTTCAAGTAAATACATTTTGTATGGCTCTGCCAACTGAAAAGATTCCTAACCCCCGTTATAGATGGTCAACAGCTCTAGGGTGTCGGTGAGTCTTACCATTCTCTGCTGGTCCAGACACAGGCCCACCACCGCTCCACCGCTGCCTGGCAACTTTACAGCCGAGCCAAACTGTGCGACAGCACAGATACAAGTATGTTCAGTATCAGAATGTACCCTGATAATACACCACCCCTAGTATTATTACAGTTTAGTATTGCACTATAATTTATAGATTGTACTCAGGTCATAAATGGATAACAAAAACAAAAAAATGTCCCATGATATTTTGGTTTGATGCTTTCTTAGTATTTGCTAACAGTTGTATGAGTTGTGTCATAGGTGCACTTTATTTCTAGTTGCACAGTGGTCCAATAAAAGGGCACAAAAAATTGCTTTGTTTACCAAGATATGTAAAACTTGAGCAACCATTGGCAATCATCACCAGGTACTATTTCAGATTGCACTTCAATGTAAATGAATGTAAACATTTAATGCGGAGTCTGACTACGAGAAGCTATACCTGTTTGGCCAGCTGCACCATCTTCAGGTTCCCGGGACCCAGACACTCATCAGTATAGACAGACCTGAAGGGACATGTGACGTTATATTGTTGACCCACCAGTAGAAACAGTTCAGGCCCCATTTACACAAGTGTTTTGAATCTCTCTTCAAAGTGCGATTTGAAAACGGTTGTGAGACCGCGATGCAAAGAGCGATGTTTTCTCTGTCTAAACAGGAGGGAATGGCAGTTGTGAAATCCACCTCCAGAGGTAGTATACGCTACATTCAATCTAGATTGACTAGAGATAGGTTCTTGTCTAGACAGAATCTCTGGCGGGAGAGTTGTCAAGTCACGTGCTTAGCTCATACGTTACTGGTCGTTAACCTATATAAAGCAAGGGTCATATGCACATTTCTCTGAATCATCTAAAACTGTGCCGTGCTTGTGCCTATTGGACAACTGATTAACCTGTGCCATGTTCGATTACAACGACACAGGCAAAAATCAATCTAGATTCAAAAGTGGTTGTAGAATCTAGATACTCCTCTGGTGTAAACAGGGCCATTGTAAAGCAGTCACCAGCTTCTCAGAGGAACAGTTCACCTGCGGAGCTGAAAGTTCTGGTCCATCAGCTGAGCCAACATGGACCAGTCCCTCTCCTCCAGAGCATGCCTGGTGTGAAGTGAAGGAAGAAACACGCGTTTTTAAATTGGTGTGAGTAGTGGATGTAAATTAAGGGGATGATATTACGACGGCTAGGAGCATTCAACCTGGCACTAAAAAGATGGAACTGACGACCAATCTGGAACTGACCTGGCTTCATCTGTGAGCTGAGCAAAAGACTTCATGGCCTCCACTACGAGAGGCTCCCCTGCAGAACAAACAGCAGAGAGTGTTTCTTAAACTATGGGTTGAGAGCCTAAAATGGGCCATGGTCCAGTTGGAGAAGGCTCGCGGTCGATTTATCATCCTGGCAAATCAAAATTCATAGTTTCAAAAAGTCAAATTCATAGTTTCAAACAGTCCCAGTAAATAAAGACTTGCTGTTACAGGTATCAGTCAAACCCAAGGGCTGCCCCACTAGGGGTTAGGAACCCTAGTGGGGCCGGAGGCTGGATGGGACACATGATGAAGTGATGGGTAGACGCGGCGGGATCCTACCGCTTAGCCAGCGCTGTCGCACATTACTGTGGATGCGTCCTGAGTCACTGGGGTCGCTCAGGAAGGCCAGCCAAAACTTGGGAAGACAGGTCATGTCCATGGAGATGTAATCTCCTGATTAAACAAACATCCATGGGCGTATGCGAGTGCACACACACACACACACACGCTGAGTTGAAGTCCTTGGCCTGTACACTTGTGAAGAATGTTTTTGGCCGGGATAAACACAGACGGATACATACCATAGCCTCGTTCCTCCATGAGTTGCTTGCTAAAATCCATGTAGACCAAGCCTTCATAGACCTAGGAGGACAGATGTGTGCCGGGTGGGTGAGACTCAACATGAGTGTGCTCTGAATCCTATGCTAACCTCTGCACTACAACTGCCCAGTTGTAGTGCAGAGGTTGTGCAGCACTTGGAATTAGTTTTATAGTAGTCTCACAATCAGACTTTAGAATAATATCTAAAGTCTGATGGCAGACGAGCTTAAATCTGGGTGAACGTGGCATTTCACTTTCTTTGGCTTCATATTTGAAATTAATTTAAATCCTCCTTCTGAAAGCTTCATCCACTCGCACAAATTAGTTTTCTTTGGTAGAATATCTCTAACGAAACAGGACACAAGGCGTAACTCCGTCCGTTGCAAGTCCTGGTTTCCGGCCCAGGCTCTGTGAAATCTCATCCCAGAGGTTCTGCTATAACATAGTAGGACTGATTGATTAGTGTTGTAGCAACTCCAAATTTGATTGTATGCTTTGATTGTTCTCAAGCCTCACTTGGAAGTCTGCTAAATGACTAAGCCGAATGTAATGTAAATGTACTTGTAAATTGTAACGTGACATCATGCAGTTATGGCTATGATAATCTTGGATCATGCAGTCCTACTATGCTATAGCAGAACTTCTGGGGGAGAAGGCACAGAGCCTGGGCCGGAAACCAAAAATTTTAAGGGGCAGAGTTACGCCTTGTTTCCTGTTTCATTACGGAGATATTCTACCGAAGAAAACTCATTTGTGTGAGTGGATGAAGCTTTCAGAAGGGGATTTTGTGTGTATTTCTACAGTGGCCAATCTACACGGTGTTGATTTGAAACCTTTACAGACACCTTTTTACAGTTTACTAGTGCTGTTGAGTTTGTGTTTGCCACTTACGCGATTACAGATCCCCGCCTCCAGCAACATGATTGGTCGAAACAAATACGAAGCGAAAGAAAGTGAAACGCCCTGTTCACCCAGATTTGAGCTCGTCTGCCATCAGACTTTAAATATTAATCTAAAGTCTGATTTGTGAGACTACGATCTACGGTCTACGATGACTCTACGACAATGATAAGGTGTCAAGGATGTTTGAATGCGAGCAGTGGTAAAGGACGTGTTACCGACCTGCACAACTCTGTCCTGGAGGCCCGCCGTGATGAAGAGCTCGTCTGTCTCCACGTTGAGGATGAAGTTGGCTCTGATGGGCTTCGGGAGGTCCTGCCCCCAACATGTTCACATCCAGAGTCATAGATCAATGGCTAGGATTCAAAATGTTCCTTCTTCTATGTATTTAGAGCAAAGTTAGTCAATCCAATACAGAAGTCAAGGCTTGGGTTGGAAAAGGGTCCCTAAATACATATACAATGTATTCAACTATAGACAAATATAGGCTAAGTCGATAGGGATAAAAGCATCTGATAAATGACTAAATAGTAATAGTACTACATACAGCCTAGTATATACCACCATTCTGGTGTGCCTATTCTGTTGTTACCTACATTTCCCCTCAGGGATGAATAAAGTATTCTCTGTTTATCATGAGCAGTCATGTAAATAAAGGTATAGTGTTAGCTAGCAACATCATAAACACTTTAACTAACTAAGGTTAGTCTGCATTCAAATACACGGTTTATTGTGAAAATAGTCTTTTTCTTTTTCTTACACCCTCTGTGATGTTGTAGAATTTCATAAGACACTTCAGGGTAGCTGAGACGATTGCACTGCAGAATTATGGAAAACAAGCAAAATGTACATGACATTTGAAAACATTTACAAAACCAAATCTCTTGCTCTTTGCTTTCTGACTCTTAGACAAATTGAATATGTTTTACCTGCTTCCAGCTAGGCCCTTTGGAAGAACAGAAAAAACATGACATTTTTACATTGATATTTGATGCATAAAAATGCTGTAGTTGTTAACAATTATTTTAATTGAAAAGAAGAACAGGTCCTCACCACTTGCCGAGGGATGTTGGTGTCATATTTCAGTGTAAAGTTCTGCTTTGTCAAAGCAATACTGCCAGGAAACCAAAGAACACACTTGAACAAATGTTAAAGATGGGAATGCGCATATTAATTATTAATCTGAAAGTTTAATAATTTAATAATGAAGTTCCATGGTCCCAAAAATTCTATAAGTAATACAGTAATCTACGGAAGCCCTGAAAGGCAACATAAAAATATATATACTGTATATATGAAGTAAAGAAAAAAAGTTGGAATTAGGCCTTACATGATGAATTGATTACAAAATTGTCATTTTCACAAAGTCATTTTTTGTTGTAATAAATTAATGGAATAAGTCATTATGGTGAAAGAGCACAATTCCTTATGTGGCTGAAGTGGGTCACTGTTAAGGGTCATCAGGGTTCTGTGAGATTCAAGAGAACATACGGAAGTCCACTGAAACAGTACGGTGAAAACCTCTGGATCATAGAAGTCATATGGTCTGGATCAACCCGTATCCCATATAGTAAAACGACCTGTGGGCTGTCGGTTGTCAGTGAGGCTCAGACTGTATGGGGGGCTTTATTTATATGGTCTCCTTTTGCCAAGCCGAGGCAGACGTGATCTGTAATATGTATATATCGGTCGGACTTTATAGATCCTTTTCTTCATTGTGGAACAGTCATTAAGTACAGCTTTTGCTGAACTGAACAAATATCAAATATATTATTTTTAAAAAGAACACAAAATGGATATATAATCAGCAGGTCTTTGTAGATGTGTGGTTATAGCAAGAAGGAAGAAGGATGTGGATGAGTTGTACGCTAAGCAAATTATCTCTCACACACACACACATATTGTGTCTGTTTATTATTCACCATCCATGCACCGAGTGCATCACACACATCCAAGTAGACCTATAGAAGACACATCTAACCCCTTCGATCGATAGAGGTTAGATGTGTCTTCTATAGGTCGAAGGGGTTAGATGTGTCTTCTATAGGTCTACTTGGATGTGTGTGATGCCTTTCAGGGCTTCCGTAGTAATCAGCAACAACTATCAACAAATGTGTTAATCAATGAACATTTGAATGTGGAAGATATGATTGGGTTGAAACATGAAGAGTTTATTATTTGTATACACAAATCATTGAGCAGCATGTATAAGGTGAGAGCAGTATCCTCACCCTTGTTTGGAGCAGAACTGATAGAACTTCTTACAGGTCGCCTGCAGCAGCCGGAGACCTCCAAGGTATCTATGAAATAAAATGACATGGTCTGCTGGTTGACATGTGATGCATTACGTAGGTAACTGGTAACTGGATGATATAGTGTTGATGTGTTTTCTACATAACAATTTGTCTCTTGTTGTTCATTGGTCCATCAAGACAAGGACATAAAATATTGTTCTTTGTATGCTGGGTTTGTACAGTATGACTTTTTATCCTCATGTATGTTTTTATTTTGTTTTACTTTAATCTGTCTTACTTTTATCCTCACGTTTTGTGTTCTACCATACATCATTATCATGTAAAGCACTTTGTAATGAACGTTATTAAAAGGTGCTGTACAGATAAAGTGTATTATCTATGATTTAGATGAAGACATTTGAAATAGTGTGAACACAATATGGTGTACCGTAAAGCAGTGTTTAATACCAACCCTTCCTTCCTGCTTATGCAGAACAGATCTTGCAGGCTTCCAAACTCTGTAGGGTCATTGAGCGGATGAGGCAGTAGAACCTACACAACAGACTTACAATTAGCCATCGCCTTTGTATAACATACTTGGCAAGTAGGCCATTTGGCATGTGTGTGTGTGTGTGCCACACCTAGGCTATAGGTGCTAGCTACGGGCTTTAATTTTTGGTAGTCTGGGCCATGTTCAAAATCTGGCAGTGTGGGGCCTCCAGATGATGGGTATGTCAAAGACGTAAGCAGGTAGCTAACTACTACTCAGTATCTGCAATTATGGGTAGTCGCTCTACATCAGGGGTTCTCAACCATTTTTCCATTAGCGCCCCCTCAGGGTTAACTTTGGCAGTACATCGCCCCTCCCCCACCCATATTGAATGGAGACAGATTGCTGGGTATATGGAATTTAGTGTTTTATTTTCAAACAAATATATTATATTAGAGTAGACTTACAGGTGAAGAGCATAAACTACAATTTAAACTGGATTCATAAAAAAGTATGCATTAAAATACATTATGAAATTACATTGATTGAAAATACATTCATGAACAAGAACAGAACAACAAGACAACAACGCAGTAAAGAGAGGTAGCTCTGGGTTGGATGGAGAAGGAATAAACCCGAACTGTAAATAATAATCCAAACTGTACTGCATTTTTCTTCATAACGTGGGCCATTTTGCGTACTACTGTAGCAATGGGATGTTTATTCAATTCAGAGTTAATTGTTTGATACTGGTCTACCTGTCGATAGTTTGTTGCAGAGAAACGTTGCGAAACGGAAGCTTTCTCTGCAATGAAAGACAACCTACCTGTTTTAAACAAAATGACAATAATAATGAAAACTCAAACCAACTGATTGTTTTTAAATCAATTTTATTTTCAATTTGCTTAAATCAGATTGTTAGATTGACTCCCGAAAACTCGAGTACCTGGCTGCAGACAAGATGGCGGACCTCTGCAGTTGACAGTAAATCACGTGACCTCAGCAGCGGAAGTTGGTCTTCTTAGTGTCGTTTTTTTTAAATCACGTGACCTTAGCAGCGGAAAGTTTTTAAAAAGTCGCCAATTCTTTTAAATTATTATTTTATTTTAAATGAAATGTATTTATTAAACAATTTCTTATAAACAATTTCTTAAACAATGTGAATAGGCTATGCCTAACTGGGAGAACCTGTGAGCTACTGATGAAAGACAGTGACTCTTCCATCCTCTCCTCCTAATATGGGCAATATGGGCCTGCCGGACTCATCGGGTCACCACAGTTCACCCAAAGGTCTTTATTTCAGTCATTTTCCATTGCTCTAACACACAGATACATTTCACAGCATATAACAAGTTTAGCAATCACACATCCCAAAACTCTTGATCCTTTATCATGACAATAGGTCATAAGGCACACTTACCTCTAAATGTCACAATCATAATGAGATGCTATATTTTACACTTCCCATCCAGCCTATCACACACACCCTCTGGAAGGAGGTTACGGACTGTAAAGACTCAAACCACCCGCCACAAGAATAGCTACTTCCCATATGCAGAATTATGCAGAAGAATTATTGCAATAACACATCAGTAGGGTAAAACTAACCAGTCTCACAAGGGTCTAGCACAGCTCACATTCCCTATTAGGGAGTGAACAATGAACGCTTGGTGAATTCTGCTGTGTTAGCATTAGACAACTTTGTGGCGAGCTAAAGTAACATGATTCAAACTGTTTGTACTCAACAGTACGGTATCCATTTTAACCTAATTTAAACTCAGGATTCATTTACACAAATATTTGACCTTGACCTGCAACAACAAGACAAAAATTGGCATTTTCAAATGTATTTTCTCCATATCGGTACCTATGCTCGCTGGATTCTTCGATATATTAAAATTTGATTGACAACATTGAACTTTTTAAAAGATCCTTAATAGACTGTATCTTACCGCTGTAAAGTCTTCTCGCCTTTTATGCCACACGTGGAGTGTACTACGCACATGCGCAATGCAGATGTTAACGCAAAAACGACACTAAGAAGACCAACTTCCACTGCTGAGGTCATGTGATTTACTGACAACTGCAGAGGTGCCTCTTGCGGAGGTCCGCCATCTTGTCTGCAGCCAGGTCCCTCTCGAAAACTCTGGTATGGAACTAATGTTATGGGTGGGCTGACAAGCTAGACCAGCCAATAAGAAGCTAGAAATATGTTTGATTAATTGCCATCCGATCCTGGTCTTTGCTGCGTCGCCCTTTCAGCACAAAACATTTGACTCAAAACTGAGTCAAATGTTTTCCTGCATGTAATGTGATAAATAACAGAATTTTATGACGTTCAGAATTCTAAAGCGAACGCCCGCTTTTAACTCTTAAATCCCCCCTTTGAAGTATTTTTGTCTCAGAGCCCCCCTCCCACGGTACCCCACCCGTTTGTGTGTAACTTTTTGTGCTGCTTACTTGTACATAATACTGACAAGTATTATGTATCAAATGTGTGTGCGTGCATGCGCGTGTGTGTGTGTGTGTGCTCATGTGTGTGTGTGTACCAGAGTCTGGCTCTCCACCAGTGTAACCTCAGCCCAGAAGTTAGAGATGCCCATGGCGATGGTTTTTCCATTGAATCCATCAGAGGGGTTGCCCATTAATCCAACCCTGTCCATAAATACAGAAAACAAACCATGCTTACCGTACCATCAACAACAAAAAGAAGCATGTCCTTATGCTTTCTATGAATACAATGTGATTTGTGATTGTAAGCCTGACTCTCTCTCGTTTAAACTATATATCTTAATATTGCATACATTAAATACTTGTCTAGCCTAATCCTTTGCTCTACTCTCAGACACCATCGGGGGCTTATCAAGATATCCATTTGAACAGAAAGGTACTGTGCAATATACTCTTACCTTGCATATGACCTGCGTATGATTGGTTTAGCAGGTTTGTCCTCTTGCTTGGCAGAGTAATGAGTAAGCCACTTGGTATAGTCTGACAGTCCCTAAGACACCAGGGGAACATAGAACATAGAGTCATGTCTAGAGAAACAGGAATCATATGTATATCCAGCTAGGGCTAAGCAATACATATACATGTAGATACTGGAAAGTATTTTAACAATTATCAGTTATTATAACATATAATGGGAAATCAAATTCACTGACCACTTGTCCAATGAGCTGGAACCCTGTAGGGAGCTTCATCCCAAACACAGGGAGTTGCCTTTCATTGATGAGCCACTCCTACAGAGAGTCACGTTTGTTAAGTCAATTCAGTTCTGTTGCAATTGAAGAGGCAAAATACACATTCTGTGATTTTTGTCAGTCTTAAAATGTGGGAAACAAGTAAAAGCAACGGTTTTGGACCAAAAGATTAAATATCTGTCACAATCAGTGATGAAGTCAGTCTTTTGCATCATACAAACCCAGAATCGTCCAAAACTCCTGTCTTGGGCTTGTGGCTTCAGACTGAGGAACTCAGAGAGGTAGGATAAAGTGTTTCTATGGAGACAGTAGAAGACCACGCTGGCTAACTGTGAGTCCGTGAGCTCTTCTTCTGGCTTCTCCAGAAAGCGGTTTATCCTTACAGACACACAATAACCATCATTCCACTTTCATGTAGTACTCTTTCCAATGTCGTTCTTGGTGTAAAACACATCTTTCACATTTACAATAATAGAGCAAATGTGTACAAGACAATAAAAACACTTTAATTAAAATATGATTGGGTTACAATTCAGTAACGTGCTACCTACACTAACAAAAAAATACATAATGGAGTGCTTTGGGACATCACCATCAAGTAGGGGGGTGTCCACCCAGATGTGTTCTCAGTAGGCTTGTTTCTCACCTGTGAGTGTCCGGGCACACCTCCACAATGCCCCTGGAGCTGGGTTTCTCTCCTTCCTCCAACTCATAGTATATGGCTAGCTCTCCCGGCTGCAGGC
>OMNO01031414.1:14678-18234 GCA_900303215.1 Trachyrincus scabrus | reverse complement strand
GATGGAGCTAGCCCATTTAATGATTTGTAAGTAAACAATAAAATCTTAAAATGTATCCTAAAACGTATAGGGAGCCAGTGGAGGGAGGCCAGTACGGGGGAAATGTGCTCTCGCTTGTTCCTGTTAAAAGACGAGCTGCAGCATTCTGGACCAACTGCACGCGTGAGAGAGAGGCCTGGCTGACACCAACATACAGGGCATTGCAGTAGTCAAGTCGGGTCGTGATAAAAGCATGTATAACCCTTTCAAAATCGCCAAACGATAAAAAATGACTTGACCTTCGATAAAAGCCTCAGCTGGAAAAAGCCAGATTTTACCACAGAATTTATCTGTTTGTCGAATTTAAAATCACAGTCCATTATCACACCCAGATTTTTTACAGTGGGTTTTACATAAGATTCCAGGGAACCCAGGTCCATATGAAAAGTGTCACAGGCACTACTGGGTCCAAACATCAGGATTTCAGTTTTACTGTCATTAAAATTTTAAAAGTTTAAGGCCATCCAAGCTTTGATGTCCTTGAGACAGTCCATCAAAGGTTTTAAAGAGTTAGCATCTTTCCGTTTTAAAGGCAAGTAAATCTGTGTGTCATCTGCGTAACAGTGGAACGAGATGCCATGCTTTCTAAGAATAGACCCTAAGGAAAGCAAATAAAGGGAAAAAAGGATTGGCCCAAGAATGGAACCCTGAGGGACTCCACAGGGCAGAGGCGCTGAGGAGGATACAGAGTCAACCACTCCAGAGCAGTGCCTTTAATGCCAACACAATGCTCCAGGCGAGAAATCAGAATACTATGGTCTACTGTGTCAAATGCAGCTGTGAGATCTAAAAGCATAAGAAGGGCGGAGTCCCCGGAGTCAATAGCTAATAAAAGATCGTTCACAACTTTTAAAAGTGCAGACTCTGTGCTATGAAGGGCTTTAAAATCAGACTGGAACACCTCTAGAATGCCATGCATGTCTAAAAAGGACTGCAATTGTAAAAGAACAACTTTCTCCAAAATGAAATAACTCATCGAAAAATGAAGGTTGGGGGGGGGGGTTGTTCACACGATTATCAAATATCTAAATATTGAAGCAAGCAACCTAAAAACCGTCTGGGGTGCACACAAAAGACAGGTAGGTGTGAAAATGACCCCAGAAGTGTTATGAACTATCTTTTGCACATCTTTTGTGCTTCTCTGTGCGACAAGTTTCAACAGAGATAATCTCTATGTCAGTACTGATGAGGTTTGCGTTGACATCACCTTAGAGACAACTGCTATCTCCCTGCCACCTCCCCCTGCTTTTCCCACTGCGCTCTGAGGAGAAGACATTTCCCGGAGCGGTGGCTCAACCAATGTATGTGTTTCACAGTGACCCCAGTTTGTCTCACTACACCTGACCTGTCCTAGACCACAAGGATTACCTACCTCTCGTGTTGAATGCACTCGGATTGTCAGGCTGTGGTTTGCATAGATATTTTGACTGTAGCCAACTCATCCATCCTGGATGAGCCATCCTGGTGGAGTGTCAGTTTCACATTTAATTACATTTTGTCACCTGTGAACAAGGAATCCTACTGGTGTGACAGATGTGGCCCTGTGTGTATTTCTGACTATGATGTTTGACTGACTCAAACATAAAACGTGATGTGATGAAAATATGGATTAGGGCTCATTCAGAAGGTGATGAGAACTTAACAGCCTAGGTGCATTGACTTCTTGTCAAGGAGAGGCCCAGATGTGGAGGAAAGGTACCAACATTAAAATCTGGAGTTAGACGGAGAGGATCTGTTTGTACTGAGACAGAATGTACGTGCAACGTACTGCCTTCTCTGGTTTCGCATGTGTTGGGACTTGGATAATATCACGCCCATGCACCATGGCCTCATACCATGCTGTATGTTTGTACATCTCAAGCTGTCAGTCTTCACTCCTAGAGAAAGAGCAACATGACAAACCATATCTGGTGCCATATTCCAACACCACACTGTGTCCGGCATGGATTTAGCTTGTTATCTCTCCACACACTGGCAATTGTTCCCTGCGGTGGTGAAGAGTTCTGCACCGAATGAGCCCAGAATGATGATGGCCTCCGTGGACCAGCCAACATGGGTCTGGCTTCCTGATGGCAACAGACTAGCGAGTCTGGAATCGAACCAGCGGTGTCATAGAATGATTAAGTGCTCTCAAGCATTCCCAACCACTGTGTGGTACAAGGCCAAGGGGGTGGGTTTCGAGTTTCCAGTACTGGTGAGTGTCAAGACATGACGGTTGGTTCTATATGTCTTGGCTACAACACATTCTGGATAGCCACACAATGGACGACATAGTAATACAAAACGTTCATTAGACAGATATATACAATATTTTCAGCTTCATACCTGTGGTTATCCTAACAGCTAACCAAAGAAGCCATGTGTGTGTACACATAAAAATGTAGGTGGCTAACAAAATCACTTCAAAATCAACCCATGTGAACAAATTTCAACATACTAAAAATACATTTTTACTTTATGTAGATTCTCATGAAACATCGTAGATTGGCACCTCTAATGGGACACCTATGGGAAAGTAAGTGCTACCATTAATTCCTGGCACTTGGGCTTGAGAAATATATGGGGAGCCGCTCAACAGTGTGAAATGAGTCCCCTGGGTGGGCAGTGAAAAGGCAGCCAACCAGAGAATGTCACCTTAGAACAATGTCATTTTTTTTTTTTTACATGGATGGTTGTAAACCGTTATGGTTCCTTGTGTTTTTCCTTGTCATGTTGAGAAACAATCTTGTCAGTCCTTGGCCCTTTTCCAAGGCCTGTGTCCGTGCCTTCATGGTGACTGATGTTTAAGCGGTCTCTATATTTCCTTCAAGTTTGAAATTGTTTGTAAAAGAGAAATCTAGTGCACTCTGACCTGCTTGCTTTCAGTTTACTACAGATTCTGATTGATCCAGATTCATGAGTTTTCTCGTAAGTCGAGCTAAACTACTTGCATAAGACAATTTTTTCATAAGACAGTATCCTCAATTGTGGGAGAGTAAGGGAGAACTCTGAAGAACATGAGGTATCCTGGAAGTCTGGTGTAATTGTCACATGTGCTTGACGGAAAGTTACTGAATCCACAGAGGAAGCAGGGGGGAGGGTCTAATTTTTGTTCTACTCTGCGTTTGTTTTGAAGTCTGTCTCATAACTAAATCACCTCCTTGGGGCAACACTTCTTTTTTATAATGTGAACATGTCACACAAACACACTTCCAAAGCTGGTGCTCATTTGTTCCAGAACAGACTTGGCTTGACATAATGTCAGGATCAAACACTACTGCTTTCTTTAGGAATCAAACCTCCACTATATTATCCCAGGAGAAAAATATCTCTAAGAAAAATAATTATTCCAATGTCACTTTAACATAGCACAGCAATGATGCCTAAAGGTACTTAGGGTAAGCAGGCCATATAATCTATGAGAATATCGTGTATAGGGATACTCATTAATCATTCTAATATGGCCCCAACCTTGAATCAGATGTTCTGCAATATTCTTTCAAATAAGTTGGCTCACACAACCAGCCAGACAGCTGAA
>OMNO01031414.1:2178-12178 GCA_900303215.1 Trachyrincus scabrus | reverse complement strand
GGTAATCATGTTTAAGGTCATCGAACAATAGAGCAATGGAGAAAATGGCATTTATTGGCATCTGTGTACCCCACTAAAATAGTTTGAACAGCAAAAAAATAGCGTGCAACTTTTACAGTAGTATAGTATAGTTACACCAAGTAGTAAACATGTATCAACTATAGACCAATCCCTTTTAAAATTAACCAGACACTATACAACCTGATAAGAACCTGAATAGGGCATACAAAAAAAATCTTGAATGCATACGTTTTTTACATAAGTGGAACCAAATGTTTTGAACAATGGTTCAGTGTTGTCTTGTTTGCGGTAGATCATTATCCATACCGCTGGTCTGTGAACGTACAGAACGGAAACCCTGCAACTCCCCAAGGTTATCCACAAATCCACAAGAAGACACACACACACACACACACACACACACACCAACATGTGTATAAATGGGTCACCCATTACCCAACAAGATATATAACAAAGGTTACAGCATTAGTTGTTCATTGTCCTGACATGCACTCTGAAACTATCAATTTCACATTGAACATTAAACCTGTAGAATATGAATCCACCTTAGGGATGGCAACGGTTAACCACCAAGAGTATTTTTGAGCGGTTACGCATGTTGGTCTATAGGTTAATTTGCATACACACACACATTCTCCACTAACGGGACACCGGGTTCACACTGGATGCGGAAGGGAAAATGTGTGGACAAAGAAGAAGTACTTCATCATGAAGACCAAAGTGATACTGCTATTGTTTTCGTTCAGGGCAAGCGTTCTCACGCTAAATGCTCTTAGGTAAAACAAAGCAATTTTGCCAAATTATATTGGTAATGGATGTTTTAGTGAAGCCAGGAGAGACGTTTACGATGGTTTGATCACCCAGACTGGAATAGTCTTTTAAGCCCTTTCTAGCTACCTAACCAGAAACTATAGCTAGCTACCTAACCAGAAAATATTAAGAAAGTACGTCTTTCCAACATGAACTTCTACTTAACCGAATATTAAGTGCCGTCATTCCAGTTGCACAAATACTCGTTTGACTCACCAGATATTCTGTTTATATTCACTGATGGAATTTCACTCACAGTCTGAATTTGTCGCAGCTTCAGGTGCTGATATAAACTTCTAGCTGTCAACTCAGCCTGTGACTGATCTTGTCAACAAACGATCATTTGTTTCGCGGATGATGGGCTGGAGACGGCAGTGAAAATACGGCAGTGAAAATAATCATTTAGTCTAATAAATGCCTAATCATTTAGTTCACTTTTGGAAAATAATGAAAACGCGAAGAACACGAACAACACAATTAAAAAAAGCATCATGTCTCATGTCATTTTGCAGGTTTTTTTTAATCAACAGGTTAAGTTGCCGGTTAATGGGTGTCGGGCTATCAAAAGCAAAATTAACGAAAACTGACATCCCAAATCCTCCTACGTTGGGTAAGGCAATACACCTTACCCTACGCAGGTCAATCAATCCATTCCCAGTGTAAGGTAACGTCCAGATGTTTTCTGTTTCTGTCACACCCCATACGTTTAGTTAACTTAAAGCAGGAGTGGTGTGGCAGTTAAAGGTCTAAGAGTGAGCCAGACAATACAGCTACTGGGTAACAAAGATGTGAAAGCCTGCAGACCAAGCGGCAGAGAAACTTGACCTCATGGATTATCAACTCAATCTGTACAAGAGAAACTGACTGACAGACTGTTTGCAACACTGGGGGACAAAGAAGGCCATTTGAACATGGTACGAGAGAGAAGGGATTTAAAAAGAGAGTGAGGAAACAGAAACCAAGTCAATTATGATGTTGGTTAAAAATTGTGGCAGTGAAAGTTTGGCAAAGATTGTAACATTCGTTTTGTTTTATGAAAGAATCAAGCTGTTGAGTTTCAGCGTGTCAGCTTCTTCAGACAGTTTCTCTGAGAACATGGCACCTTTTGCTCACTTTGAATTACCAGATAGTTTCCGCAAGCTCCAGGCAGTGAGGGATTTGACATGCCCTCAAATGGCTGTGTAAAGAACATTCAGCAGACAACTTTGACTCTTTGGGACAGCAGGAAGAAACACTGTTTACACTGTTTATCACGTCTCCCGATTTCTTGGTTTCTCCAAACAACATATCTCGCTCCCTGTTCAGCTCATCATTGTTTCCATCCAATGAATCACTTCTGGTTGTGATAACATTGAGTAGTAGAGGAAGCATAATGTACATGTGCAGTAGCTAATGAGTTGATCAGACATGTTTTAGTCTTGGGGGATGCATGATATGAACACTTTTAAAGCCCAATTGATAATGATACCAATATGGCAATGCTGTTTTCCTTCTCCTTTCAAAGGCAGACATTAAATATATTACATTATGAAACAGATCTTTACAGTAAACACTACTGAATCAAGGTCTTCATATAGGCGTCAGTGTTTTGTGTCTGGTGTCTGGTTAAGGTATTTAGCATGATCTTTCCACATTCACCATCTAGATTTGCTTACAGCTTTCATTTTGGCTAGCCCACTTCTCTCTCTCTCTATACGACTTCTCTGTTAAAGAACATGTGGAACCCATTCTCCGGTTGTAGCGGGGACCCCCGTGTTAGCTGGGAACAGGGACGTTGCTTGCTATAGGCACGCAAGCAGCACATCCCAGTCTGCACAAATGAACCAGATAGTCCCAAGCTTATTTAAAGCAGACATAGCTAGCAACACAATGGAACACGCTGTACACACAGCTTCATTGACAAGACAGAAGACAATAGAGAGACTGTTGGATTTTGGACTCTACGTACCGATACAATACCTGGCATTGACATGTAGCCTATGTTCTACAGCAAGAACATAGGCTTGTGTTTGTCTTTTGGTATATATACAGTGTATATATATATACTGTATATATACTGTATATATAGATAGATAGATATACATATATATATATATTTGTTGTTGTTTTTTCATAGGAAACAGCATTGTTTTATCAGCATCTATGAATAAGAATGAGTGTGGGATAACTAAACATGCTTATAGGAACAAAGGGAGGGAGGAGGTAAATAGTAAACAAGGTATGTGAACTGTGTAGACTACAAATTTGAAGGAAATAATAAACCTCCATGTTGGCCTAAATTAGCTTTTCTAGTTATTTGCTAGCTGTTACCTAGTGTTGTCACCTTCATTCATTCATTCATTCATTCATTCACAATTGTTCTCAGGATGACTGAGAACAGTCATCCTGAGAACCAGAAGGTCAGAATAGTCCTGACCTTTCGGAGAGTGCTATGGTTCTTCTACAACCCAAGAAAACCAAACTTTCATGTAAAAACAAGGGAAGTGTTTCTTCAGTTGCCAGGAGACCTGGGGACCTCCGGGGAAAATGCTAACAGCTGTGTACTGTACCATAACACTGTCCCTTAACCCATTTGAAGTGTTAAGGGCGGTCTCTACTGTACCTCTGCTTGTGATTTAAAGTTTTAAAAGGGGGGGGGGCTATAAAGCCTTCAGCCCCCCCGTCAGCGCTGTCATCTGCCCTAGGATGGAATGAAGGAACTACTATTGAGCTTTTGTTTACAGAGGTACAGCACACAAAGAAACCAAGATAAATAGACTGTGATTTATTGTATTACATATGTACAAGTATACGATTTGTAGATGCAGCTGAATAAACAAGCAATGTATCTAACAATTCTTTGTTTCTTTTTGTGGGATTTTAACTTGCTGTAAAGCTTGCCTTGTAAAAGTTGAATTGTAAGTCTTTTGTTATATCACACTAAACGTAATGCTTCCAAATGGTTTATCTCAACTTTATAGTTTGGCTGGGCCATGCCACGCTGTGGGACTATCATGTTGAGTATTGTAAATCAGACATTCTGTGAGGCATCAACCCTAAATCATTATGTTGGAGTGACCTTGGAGTCTGTTCAAAGCCCCCCACCCCAGATCGCACCACTAGCTGGATGCTATGGATGCTCCCTGGAACACACCCGCCTCGGAGCCTTTAACTGCCGGGAATCACTCCAGTTTTTCTATAAAACAAATAATGAGAGAATGTGTGATTCAAAAAGTAAAGCGTGGCATGTTGTTTTAATATTAAATGGTTTTCTCACTTGCTAGTTTTCTCTTGGCTTTCCAATGCTGTTATGTATAGTAGGCTGCTTTCATATCTAGCTATCATTTTCATGTGCCTTTTCAACCCAGTCTCACATCAAAATGTGAAATAGCTACGTTGGTCCACAGCGCAAAATGTATTAGTTTCACAATAACGGCTCTACAATTGTGAGATAGCTACGTTATTTTGGCCTATTCTTTTCTATTGGCCTGCGTCCACGTTTCGTGAATGTCAAGTTTCTGTCTGTGAAAACAAAACAAAATGGGTTTTGATAACATTTATAGCGAGAAATGTGCATTTTAGTTTCCTAATCTTCGTTCAGTGAATGTATATGATGTTTAGTTTGTTAGTTACTACGAGTATTCTTTCAGGTCTCAATTTTAGAGCCGTTATTGTGAAACTAATATGTTTTGCGCTGTGGACCAACGTAGCTATTACACATTTTGATGTGAGACTGGGTTGACCTTTTTGTTGAAAGAAGTAACACTTTGAATGTGTTGCCCTGTGGAAGGGATGTGGAATTAAGCTCCATCCCCTATACTCCATCCCCTATACGCTATATACTCCACACAGAAAGGCTCAAGAGGAGAACGAGAGAGTGAATGATTTCCCCAAATTGTCTTACCTCTTTACACCTTTTTCCCTTTTCCTTTACATAACTACGACTGTTTGAAATGAGGGGGAGTGTGGATCTGAATGGGACACTAGCTGTTTTCTACACTAGTTGATTTTCCTTTTTCATTATATAAAAAAAATGCCTAAAGCGGACTCCACCTCAGTTTGTAACAAGAGATGTAACAGCCACGCTCCAGGGGAACTCAGAGCATCTTGAATCTCAGTGATAAAAGCCAATGAAGATATACGATTTGTGGATGTGACCATAACAAGCTGAAGTGCCTATTGAAGTTGTTGTTTGCCTTTTGTTCCCAAAGCCAAGAGGCATCCATCCGAGCCCTTGACCCTTTGGTCAAGGGCTCGGATGGATGCCTCTTGGCTTTGGGTTTGCTGTTGAGGCCATGAAGTAGAAGTAGATTGTATAAGTTACTTACGGCTGTTTAAATCAACCTGAAATAAATAGCACATAAATCGGCTTTTTCTGGAATCCTGGATCGTTCATTCAAACTTACTTTTCAATATCTTCATCTTTATCTTCCGTGTTAGTTTTTTATTAACCATATTAACCATAACATTAACCATATCATACAATCTGAACCATCCAACATGCCAAAGATAAATGCATTGGATTGTTCCCACATTGTAATCCAAACCTTTTAGCATAAACTAGGTTGTAAATATCGCTCCTTCCTTCACCACGAGCTGCCTCTATCTTGCTTAAAGAAGGACCATCATTTCTACCAGACTGTATAAAAAACCTGACAGACACCTTATTTGTCAAAGCAGTAGAATGTCAAAGATAGCTTATGTGAGGTAATGTATCCGTCTTCGCCTGAATAAAACAGCTTCCTCGTTTGAATCAAAGTCAATTCAGCAATCCTGACATGTGAATTGTATACCAAGAACTATAATCTAAAACAGAACTAAAAGACTACCGACTGAGTTAGCTTGACAAATGCTTGCCCAACACTGCCGATGACTAGTGCCAATGCCTTGCTAATAAAGCTCAGCTCAAAATGTAACACACACACACAGGTCATCTTTGTATGTCACGTCAAAGGTATGTACCAACTAAGGGTACTTTATATACAACTAGTTAATGCTTAGTGCTTTTAATCGATCAACAGTGAAAGTGCGTGTGGTTGTCTTCATCTTATGACACAGCTGGCCTATTTACGCAAATAACACAACCCACCCCATCTCATCTTTCCCTCTGTGAGATTCAACAGTGCCTGGAAATGATGTGCGGGTATGTTTTTGCATAAGATTGTTCCCCTGTATGACTCGAACATGGTGTACATGTTAACAGGCATCATTAGCTCACTCCAAACATAGGTAAAATGAACCAAGTTACGGCTACTAATTATCTTTGAGTCACTATGAGTCACTGACACGTATACTGTATGTACATACAGTTCCATTTACTCATAGCCACAGCTGTCTGCGTGTGTGTGTCTGTGCAAATGTGTGTGCCAGAACATTGTATAGCAGAGACCGCCAGTGTAGCATAATCTCATGAGTTCAAGGCTTTACAGCGAATGACAATGAGAGAAAAGTTCCGGACTTTCCATTCCAGGAAATCTGTTTAATCAGCAATCTGGTACATCGCAAGACTGGCTGTTGTAGTCTGACAACAAAGTATGAGGTGTTTCCACGGTGAACATAACTAATACATTTACTGTTTGATTTTATTATTTTAAATTATGGCCAAAATTGTAATTAAGACCATCATCCGCCAAAAAGCCCAACATCCCATAGCAGGCAAGTGCTGTTGATTGGATGATTTACTGACGGGGGCTGTTATATTTTATATTAACTATTGGAAATCCCTAGCTGGGCTGTTATACAACACTCATGGCAGTGGGAGAGTCCCACCTTCCCCTGCCAGAACCACAGCTGTGGTCAGAGTGGAGCCATGCACACATGCTGGTACCATAACCATAACCCAGCAGCTGATGTCAGAAACAGAAAGAGCGAGGGAGATGGAGAGAGAGGAAGGTTAATATAAAATAATTGAGAACTGGTCATACTGGTCATACATACTGGTCATTACAACAACTCCCCAAATGTGTTCACAAAACAGTTGCATTGTGTTCTTTGTGTTATTTCTTTAATCAAGCAGATCGGTCAGATATCAATCTGACAGACACCATTGACTTCAATCATGTGATGTGTGCCGACATAAAACTGGCACTATGGTGCTCCTCGTCTGCCACCTTGGGACGACGGGCAGACACCGCACGCAGATGGCGCTCACACACACACACACACACACACTCACACACACAGCAGCCCTTCCTGCCAAGAAAAAGCGCACCAAGCCAACTTCAATCAAAGTCAGTCAGAGCGTTTCCGAAATAAGTCAAATCGTGTCGGTTTTTTTTTGCTATTCATGCCTGCTCCGACCTGAAGAAGGTTGAGACCATGAAGCATCTGTTGTGTGTGTATATATATATATATATATAAATATATCAGCTGTGTGTGCTGCTAGAGCTTTTCCACTCATGTATTTAACAATTGATCACATACGCCTTCCGGTCCAACCTTAGCAGATCAGGTCCCCTCGCAGCCTCTTAACTACGTTATGTTATAAATATGTTATAAAAGAAGCACAACGACACAATGTGTTCAGGTACTGGCAGTGAGGTCCCACACTCCCAAATCACAGTTAGCATCAGCACCAATGATTAAAAACACATGTCAGCTTGCAGCTTAAGGGAGTTTAAATGAGATAAACCATCCTTGTTTAGCCTTCGCCCTCTTTTTTTTTCTTCCGCTTTTGAGGACGCTCACACAAAGAATTCCCGACGGACCAATCAGGATGCTGCTTGTCGTTAAGGCCGTATTCACAGAACCCCTCGATGGAGCCGGGACTTGGTCCAGTGAAGAACTGTGGGTTATCGTGGACAGTCCCACACTGCCAGAACAGGAACCTGCTCGGCCTACAGAGAGACAGCTGTACATGCGCTCATGTTACTGTGTGACTTGACTCTAAATCAGCACTCATAAAAGCTCTCTCTGTTTTGGGTGGAACCCTAAACCCTTAACCCCTCTAGACCTCCGCTATACATCTGCAGTCGAAACTCTTTGCAAACATGCTCACATGCACACTTACTGGTGTAAAGAGGGAGCATTTTTAAAAATGGTATGTGTGGTAGCTTTTTGTATCCCATGCTTTTGTCACGTTAATTTGAGCATGTTAGACCCATTGCACTAATCGATCATAATGTAACATCCAGCTACTTTAACAGCCCAAAAGTTGTGATATAGTTTACAGACAGTACACTGTGAAATCATTGTACAGAATGTATTTTGTGAAATGTTTTTTTGTCATTCAACGATTGCATTCACCAATGCACCATATTTTTGGTAAAATATTGATAATGCATAATGTTAACAACAAAGTAGGGCATCTAGTCGTTAAATCAAGAGTGATGAAATTCCACTGAAAAAGTGCAAAAACATACTATGATGGCCAATATTTGGTCTAGATTGTGTGTGTGTTTGTATGCTTGTGTGTGCTATCACCAAAATGTATGCGTGTACATGGGTTCTCATCTGTGTGTGTGTGTGTGTGTGTGTGTGTGTGTGAAATCGTTTTTCTTTTCCACATAAACGATATTCTGGACTCATTATTATTACTGTTAATGTATCTGCTCCAACTATGATACCTCTTGTTCTGCACACAATACAATAGAGGAGCTGCCCGTGACATGGTGTGTATGCCCATGTAGTTCTGTAGCATATAGATGACCATTACATGTAACCTGCAATGTATATTTCTTATTTGTTTTGTTTTCACCCTATGCTAGAGCCATCAGGCTGATTTATTACATTCACATGTCACTTTATAACCTCATTAACCTAAATAATATAAGTTGCCGGTGACTTGTCATACGAATGTCAGTGCCCAGTCTGTGTTGTTCTGTGCATCTGACAATAAAAGACTTGAACTTGAACTTTTACAAAGACAAAACAAAATATACAACAGATGTCTAGATTGGTGCCTATATGTTGCTGGGGAATAACCCAATGTATGAACAGTCTTTCTTTCTTACTATGATTACCCAAATATTTACAGTTTCACAATATGGTTTGGAAGACGAATTGCCACATTACGGTCTGTGTATGTTGCATGCAGTCGAATACCATCCCCCCATGCATCCTGTTTGGCTGAGGCTGCTGCTGCAACCCATTATTTGATCAAGCAACGGAGCAGGACTGAGCAGTCAAAATGCACACTATCCTGGAAAATCGTTCTTTACAAAGCAGGGCTCCGAGCACACTTTTAGGTATCCTATACAAACATAGTGTAACTTTTTTGCTTGTTTGGGGAAAGGAAAGGAAAGCTCCAGAATAATCATTCACAGTAAATCATTTGACGGAAGGAATCACGTCACAGTGATGGTGCCAGTGTTGCATCTGCATATTCTGAATGGAGATGACCTGGGTTGGGTCGTCACAAATGTCTTGAGCTTATGTTAAGCATCTGGACGCCAAATCTGTGAGCATGCATGTTTAGTTCCATCCTCCTGGGTGTCGGGCCCACAGCTGATGAGTAATGGAACCGCTGCAGACCTCCAGGCTACCGCAATATAAACAGTGGGGTGAATAGGATATTGTATGGGAGGGATTGATTTAAGATACGAAAAGAAATTGGAAAGCTCTCTTTTTATTTCATGCAGACCTTTATCATCTCTGGGGCTTAAGGAAGAAATCCTGACAGGACAAAGGGCAGAGGAGTGTGAAACAAGGAGAGACTGAGCAGGACAGAGAGGGACAGCGAGAGAGAGAAAGAAAGTGCCAAAAAAAGGGGGTGTGGGAAGGGGGGGGGGGGGGGGTTGGTGAACACCTCCAGCTGGAACAACTCGAGGCCCAGCAGAGCGTTCGCAGTGTGCATGAATTCGCCTTCTCCCAGTCATCCCATTTTTCAAGGTCATCCCATTTTTCAGGGACAGTCGGTTCATCTGAGAAAACGTTTAGGTGAGACCACACAATCAAAGTACCACCTACCCACCTCCACTACTCCTCTGCCTCAATAAACCCCATGAGAATCAACGGAGGCTGGGACTAGATAATGGATTTAAATGCACTAAAATATAACCCTCCAGACATGACTTATCTGGAGTGGATGCTGGGTTATTTTTGGAACTGAAATCTGTTATCTTTAGAGCTCTTGCGCTGTAGCTAACGTTAAATGGAATGGATCAATTATTTAAATGTCTGTGTGTGAGTGATTGTGTGTGTGTGTGTGTGTGTGTGTGTGTGTGCGTTTGACACCAAAGAAAAAACTAGA
>OMNO01031413.1:0-17596 GCA_900303215.1 Trachyrincus scabrus | reverse complement strand
GATCATAGGCATAGCAGGCAAAGCACTCTTCCTGCTTGGGTGGTTTGTGTGGAGCTTTGAAAAGAATACTTTCTATAACTAGCCAATGATATATAGGCTAGTCTTGATACGAAGCCTACATTTCTACTGATACGTATCATTTTGACATGGCAATTGCTGACCTCAATAAATATAGGCTACCATTAGTGTTGTTTGTTTAGACGTTGATCTTGTTCCTGGCTCTGTACTTGTGGAAATCGCAAAATATAGTTTTTTTTAGTATGTTTATTAGGTTGTCTTTCAAAATAAGTGGAAAACACTGAAGTGTAATCTAAACATTATCCACCACCTGAATTCCTACACAATGGATAAAGTATTGTGACCTGTAACCTGAGACTAGACCTACTTGGCCAGTAGCACTAGACATGTATCCAGTCTATTCGCGATTTACTTTTCGTTGCATTCTTTGCAGAAAGCCCCTCTTCGTAAGGTGGAGCATGCGGGTCATCGGTCGCAATCAATTAAGCCATATTTTAGGCTCGTCGTATTTTTTATTCTTGGCCCGGTAGCAAATGCTTTGTGGCCCGGTGCCGGTCCGTGGCCCGGTGGTTGCGGACCGCTGGAGTAGACGTCCTATCACAGCCAGTGGAGCAGTCGGACAAGCGGAGCGCTGCTTGCAGCGGAGTAAGCGGAGATTCACATTTACATACGGAGCATTTTGACGCGTTGCGTCCCGGCGATGTCTCGCAGATAATACATGAAAAGTATAATTTGCTCAGAGTCCGGAGACAGTTGTGGTTCGGTCCGGATCCGGACTGGAGTCCGGACTTTGAGTACCCCTGCTCTGGCGCGCTCATTTGCAATGGTAAGATTTTATATTTGGTTTTGGGTTTTTGTTTGATAAGCTGCTTTTGAGTGTGTTGTAATTGTCATTGTGCTGGGTGTCGCTTTGAGGATTGCACGTAGTTTAGGGAGTAGAAGTAGCCTGACAGCGACAGTCCTTTCCATTGTTCGTGCTTTATCAGCCAAACATTGAACTAACTCCTCGGATTATGTGGCTGGCTGTGTTTTAAATGTGCGTTGTCAAATAGACACGGTGCTTCTAGTACATGTGTTTGTTTTATCTCTAGGCTAACATTAGCCTTGTTGACAAGGTTGTCCGGTCCAAACTCCCATCCCTGAAAAACGAAAGTAACCCTCTGACAATGATGATGATGACGAGGATGATGATGATCACCACACACTCCTGAAAAGTTACAATTGGATTTCACCGAAAGAAGATTGTCCAAGCAGGGTTACATCAACATTTAAAGGGTGTACCCCATTAAGCGATACTATACGTTTACACAGTCTATGAAAGTGACATCCTTTATGCTTGTTTTGCCCTCAATCAATCAATCAATCAATCAATATATCAGTCTATCAATCAAACGCATAATGATTTTCCCCCTCTGGAATTAATAAAGCACAGAGCTAGCATATTATAAATGCAATGGACAAAAAATATGTTTATACAAATGTAATACATGTGAGAAAACCCCTCAGGTTCTAAGAATTAGTAGAGCACAACATGGCATGAATACTGCCACGGTTAGGGGTTCGATTCCCACCGGCAACTCATCACATTGTTTGCTAAATGTATTTTGTCACATGGTTTCATTTTTGTACATCTCCACTAATAGAGGCGTCCAGCTTCATGATCCGGAACAAGCTGCTGGGGAAATGTCTGCAAGCCCAGGTGGGACGCCTCCACGGCAGGGTCGCCACGGTGGACTGTAGTCCCAACACCCCCTTGCAAGAGTGGCACTGGCACGCTGGGAGTCAAGCCCTCGTAAACGGCCACACAGGACAGTGTCTGACGGCCCCCGCAGAACAATACCAGGGTGTCCATCTTCAACCCTGCGTCGAAGCGGCAGAAGGTGAAGACGCGGAGGAGGACGAGGCGGCGATGAAGAACCAACATCGTAATCAAGCATGGTCCTGCTCCAGAAGAGGCCACCTGACTCTGCAAGGCAAGAGTGTACACCTCATCGCCACAAAAGACTCCGCTTTGGTATTTCTGTCCAAGGAGCACAAGCAGGTAACGGCCACTAGCATTTAATAATAATAATAATAATAATACATTTTATGTTAAACGCTTTGAACAATATACCAAATAAGTGAAAAGATATGTTTATATACGTACATATACATACATATATACATATATATATACAGACATATATACATACATGTACACATGTAGGCCTATGTTATGACTACATTATGTATATACTCTTTTAGCATGGAAACAGGTGGCTGACACTGGACAACCAGACGGTGTGCAGTGAGAGGGGCGATAGCCATGACCACACTCAGAGTCAGGGGGATCCATCGCATCTTGCGGTGTTCCCGACGGCCGTGTCCAGGATACACACACAGCCTCAACAGAGTAAGATGCACACAATCTGCTGGAGCACACACACACACACACACACCATACAAGACAGGCAACAGGCTTCGTTTCCGTTTAGTCTGTCACGGACAATTTTGATATTTGCTACTTGTGCTTGCAGATGGAGTTACAGTGTATACGGTGTATAGAATGACAGAAGATGTATCATTTAGTTGTATCAACTGTGCCTTCGCCCTGGGCCAGAATTAAACATGTGTTGTCAACACAAAATTCATGATATGTCATGATACAAAAGTGTTATTTTGCTGGAGATATTTCCTTAAATGTATCAAATATTTCATTAATGAATTGAAACCGACTTTAAAGCACAATTGTATTCAAGCATGCCATGTGTGAGTTTCGTTGACTTCGTTATCTTTTGTCGAGTATAAAGCAATGACATTGTCCACATCTTTGCACTCTCAGTTGGAGATGTAATGGGCCTTGATGATTATCAAAAGGTTTCTGAACCAGCCCCTTTGTCCATAAGCACAAAACCACCTGTGGATCCCACCATGGTATTCTTCACTATGGACTACGGTGAGTTTATGTTGTAAGTCATTGATTTGGTTGGTTACTTTTCTGTTTGGATATGAAAAGTGTAATTCTTTACTTACATACAAATGTGCACTGTGACAACTGCAGTGAAAGGATATTGGGCTTATTGTGGTTTTTAATAAGTATTATATTTGAGTCGTGATCAGAAATGAGAATATGTTTAGATAGAGCAAAGTTAAAATTATGAATACAGCTTTGAACTTTAGATTCAGATGACTTTATGAATCCCATTGGATCCCATAATGGCGAAATAGTTTCAGTTACAATTTCAGCTGTTAATCTGAGTTTAGCTGTGGTGTCAAGCTAAATAAATGGCATGCATGATTTATGGTGGGCGCCTTGTTAGAGGCAGCCTACATCACTAACATGTGTGGCGAGCTTTGCACGGGTGTCGAAATAATCCCATTGCTCTGTTTGATTGTCAATATTTGTGTTTACTGTAGGAATGAGCTGGAAGGTAACCATGTTGGTCCTCAGCTCACTGGCTCTAGTGCTGGGGACTGTGATTCTTATCCTCAATGTTTACTCCAACAGGTAAGAGCCACTCCAGACATGCACTCTCCCAAGTTGTACTATGGGCCTGCACGGCAACATGTTCAGAAACGTTTCTCATCAAACGTTTGTACATAATTCATTTTGCGTGGTAAAAGCAAGGCTAAGGACTCGTAACCGATTGACTGGTCACGCTTGACGTGTGTACACTCATCGTGTCTCATGACAAACCCTGAAATCAGCTTTCTTTTAAAATCAATGTTGGCCAATCGGCCGAATCAACATATTACCATGAGTCACCATGTGAAGCTTTTTCTTTCTTCTTCTCTTCTCCTTGCCGTGCCAGGAGGAAGAAGGTGGTGTGCGTGTTGAAGTCCTACGCTCCGAGGGAAGAGGTGAGCGTCCCCGGGTCTCCGGTGCCCAGTGAAAGGGCCCCGCTCACCAGGCACGCCATGCACCATCCGCAGTCCTCTCCCTCTCTACGAGGAGAGATCCTCATCGAGTGGAAAGATGGCAGCGTTACTCCTCTTTATGAAGGCTGAGTAGCTTGTGTAAGCTTCTGTCGGTACATCTGAGGCTACGGTAAAACTGTGTGTGTGTGTGTGTGTGTGTGTGTGTGTGTGTGTGTTTGTGTTTGTGTGTTTGTGTGTGTGTGTGTGTGAGACAAGGTTAGTGATACACTCCCAGCTGTCTGACAAGAGTTATGCTCAGCAGATGTAGTGTGCAGGATCTCATTCCAACATTAAAACACTTACACACACGATTTAACCAACTAACAACCAATTCTAGTTGTATTCTGGTGCACAGAGAGCTGCGGCACAAGCTTGAGGTTCTTGCAATTGTTTTTTACTGTTATAATATTATTAAACGTGAGTTGAGTTCAAAACACAGTTTTATATATATATTTTTTGTAGCAGGGCCAGGCATTGCCTTTCTCTTTACAGCATTAACCGAGTGGATGTGATGGAATTAAAAAGTGCCTTGCAGTTCTGTCTCTTGTATTAGTAAGTTTGAAGAAACTGTGAATAACCACTAGTTTATGTGATGGGAGTATTTATATTGATGTGTTCCACATTCTGCACAAACTCTAGATGGAGTAGATATCATGGTAATCTGTAACAGATTTTTTAACAGAATTTTTTTTGGGTGCTTGAGTGCACATAAACTTGTTTAGCGACTAATGCACTCGTGTGATACTGACTGTATGTTACTTAACGCACTTTCGTACATTGATTTGTAATATATCACGTCTTACTTAATTGCTAAGCATTTATGCTAGATGTTTAATGGCACATTAAAACATATTCTAAATAAACGTTTCAACTTGTTGCTTTTTTCTTTTTTTTTAGCATTGCTCATGTTCCACTTTTTTTACATGCCATTTTTCCTACAAAAAGAGGAATGGAGAAGTCGGGTATCAGAGAAGGGCTGATCTGTGGCAACACTAGTGCAACTTTGTTTGTTGTAGGAGTCGACGCGATAACTGTAGCCTGATGAGGATTTTGGGGAACCTGGCATTTCCCTGTGGCACGGAAATTTCCCAGCAGGAGGAGTTTGTAAACAACACGGAGAGGAAAGGTGTTTTTATGTTTGGGAGCGGCTGGGGTGTTGTTGCACGCAAGCTAATTTGCTAGCTGCCCCTGCTTTGCTTTAAAAAAAAAAAAAAAGCATTCCTTCAAGCATGCTTGAAGGAATTAAGTACATGTGTAAGACAACATTTACAACTGTTGTCACATATAGACACAGCTGTTTCATCTAGAAGACCTAGATCTTTTCATGGTTAATTCTTAGTTGCATGAATTCTTAATTGCTCGGCGATGAATAAAGTATCTGTCCGTCTATCTTCAAAGTCAGTCCCATCGTCTAACCTCCAGATATTGTCCACGGTTCCAGGAGGTTGTTATGGCACTCTACCAAACCTCATCCTTGTGTCTCATGCACTTTTGGGTCCTTGTCAAACATATTTGCAAATGTGTTGCTGAAAGGTTCTGGCGTTTAGATGTGCCTTAATGCCTGTATTTTAATTCAGGATGTGGAGGAGAAATGTGTAAATCGTGTAGAAGAATTGCTTTCAGGGCATGGGAAAGACAGAGCCGAGAGGTGTGTCTGTGTGAGTCAGTGACCTGCAAAACATTCAATGCCTACCGTATCACATTTCCGGTTTCACATTGAATCTCAACAATGCATATTTCAGACCACTTCTTTATGTCCAAACCTAAGTTATTTTGCATTTGTGGCCATGAACTCGGGGTGCATGTTGACACTTCAATGCTCAAAACTGATATGTTTTACTTGGCTTGCTGATAAGATACTGAAGCATGTCGCTACCTGAAAATATTTGGGGCAGATCGAACCTGTCTAGCTAATGCAATTGCATTACCTAATTCTGAATCACTTTGTTTGTTTTTTTCATGTTTGATTTGTTCCAAATAAATGAGTGTATTTGTCAAATATATGTATTTTAGAAGTCTAGTTTATATCTAACTGAATGACTAAGCCGTTGACAGGAAATGAGCTCGTGGCATGTGTAAAATAATGGCTTGCTGAGAACCGCGTACGTTCTAATTACCCCACATTGAGTCACATAATGGTATCAGGTCCACATACTTCACAGCACTAAACGTTTAGTGAGGGCACAGTAGCACTACCAGGGTACAGTTACCCTGCATTACATTAACATTCAAATGATGATTCCATGTACGCATACATTTAATGTACATCTCTCAAAACAGATATTATCGTTACATGCTGGGGAAAGCAGAGAACAGGCTGCGATGGATCAGCTCTTAGTATTGATAATGCTCCGATCCGAACAGACGTTTGAAGACCACAAAGGGTGTTGCTGAGGTTTTTCCGTTGGCACACATGGTCTGCACATGTTACTCTTGACTCCCCTGAGGTGTTTCCTATGCAGCACAGCATGATAGTCTAGGTCTGAGCCATACACAACATACAGTTGTCGGGGGGTTGCCCAAACCAAAACACTTTTCTACCCTGTCTGACTTTCGATAACCTGGACTTTCATCATAATTTGGCCTGTATATACTTCCTTAGTTTGACCTTTCCACTTGATTTGCTTGACCATAATTGTAGGCTTTTCAAAGAGAGAATCCCCGTACACTTTTCTCAACAGATGCCTTCACAGCTGGCTTGTCCACTCTGTGAAGAGGACAACCCATGTGCGGCCCCTTCTGTGAATAAGGTTCACGTGAACCTCCTCAAAATGGAGCCAGTGTTTCGTGCCCTGCTGCACCCCTGTGTCCAAAGGTACCGGGGAAGCATGTTTTCATTCGGACACACGGCGCTAGGAGGGGTTTCAACATCCACCACCAGGGTGCGGTGAGTTCATCTCTCCATGCAAAGGCAAAACAAAACGCATTCAATGGAGCATTCCCAGACCTAAAGTTGGACCTCAGTTTTTGTGTTTCTCATCCTCCACCTCATGACTCTTCCAAAGCAGCCAATGTGTGCTTTGTCCTGCTTCAGCCCTTAGGAGCTACGTGGCTTGCTCCCGCACACATAGGTAAACAGATCTGTTTGCTATGGTGATTCAGTGCGACTATTAAGGCAGGCCCTGTCTTAATAGTGCCAGGCCCATTGGGTGATTGGCATGATACCTATAACATACAGCAGTTAAAATGGGCCACACCCGCACTGGTGTTGTGTTTTATCGTGTTTTATTGCCTAAATGTGTATCATCTGTGGCCTCCTATGTCCCTGGGGCAGTGGAGCCCAGCTAAAGGTTCCCTCGCTACACGTCTTTTGGATGTGGGTCTGATGGTTTTTCCTATAGCTTTTACAGGGATTTTCCCCCATTGCAGAACCTATTCAATAAAATGTCGACATGTTTTGTGCACTGCTAAATGTCACGACGTTGTTCTCCCCACTACATCCCTGTCCCGACAGGCAAGTTGATCCATACGGTGGCGTGTTGACCGACGGGAAATATAATGACCGGTTACATAGGGTAACTTTGGTTCTATGTATGGAAGACGCCACGCGGCCTGGCCACTCTGGGAATTCCACGGTCTCCAGACGACAAAAGAGAACGCGCACAGACACACCGCGCCATATTTATAGCTGGTGATGATGTGTCCGCCGGTATAGTGTCCGGCTAGTGTATTGTGAGCACGGTAGCGTCGTAGGCTACTAGGGGGTTCGACTCCCCGCTGAAAGGTTATGGGTTCGATGCATCCTCACCTCTACGAATAACTTAATGACCCGTAACTGTAGACACTGTAAATTAATCAAAAAGGGTCTCCTAAGTTACCTAATATTAATAGTAGTTCTGGCTGACAACATAGTGGCATTTTGACCCTCATTCATAGAGCCGTAGCTATGACCATTTGATGGTCATTTGGTGGCTACACAGTGATATGTTATGATCTGAAAAGTAGAAGACAGAGGATCATATTATGGTATACTGTAAATTACTATCGTAAAGGTATGATGTGGAGCATTCAATACAGCTTTGCTCTGTCAGAACCACTTCAACATGTTTGCATGCAACTGTAGATGTTTCTAAGGCAGTTAATATAGTGTAATGTAGAACTTAGCATAAGGAGCATGAAAGAGACATACAGAGATGTTTGTGTGTGTGTGTGTGTGTGTGTGCGTGTGTGTGTGTGTGTGTGTGCGCGCACGCATATGTACGTGAGAGAGAGATTAACTCAATACCAGCCATATCGCATGTCGCGTTTCACACTGAATCTCAACAATGAATTATTCAGACCGCTGCTTTATGTGTGAACCTCAGTTCATTTGTATTGTGCTTTCAGTACGCCTACCTTTACCTGAGCGTTTGTTCACAGAAATCACAGTAGGTCTTGTGAACTCTAGCTTGTATTATGTCATGATCTGAAAAGAAAAGTGGATACAGTTTGAGTTTGCTCATTCAATTTGTCTGTGAAAGGGAGGAAACTGTTTGGCATCAAACTCTGTCATCTGCAGCAGCACGCTATCAATCAATAATGTAAAAACGCACATATCTGTAGTTCATGTAGGGACAAGTCCAGTGAAACAAGTCAAAGGAATAACAACAGTTGGTCCCACCCAGGCTTAAGTTTGAATCTGATCACAAAATATATATTGGGCATTCATTTTTGTTGTGCATTTTAGAGGTGTATCCATAATCTCTCCACCCTTTCATCCATATCTGCTTCATTCATGGACAAGACTTGTGATGACTGCTGTGTTACACCCCTTAAACAGTTGGTTCAGGATTTTGGCTTTTTCGCCTTTTGTGATCCATCCCGGTTAGACAAGAGCAGTGAGACCAATTAGTCAATTGGTTCAGTGATCCCCCGTACGTACCCGGTACGGTTAGAATTAGCGTGCCAATGTAAATTCCCAGGTGCCAGAGCATTAGCTCCACAACTCAACTCAGTACTGGAATAAACTACGTTTAAAAAGGCGAATTCCAAAAACAAGCCAGAAAGATCTTTCTCTGATGAGGTGAAGAGTTCTTTCTACTCCCAGATGTCTTTTCATGAAGCTCCTGGAAAACAGAGTTTAGGCCATTGTCTTAGTAGGGTGTGGACATCTGGGTGATCATTCCTTTGATCGGATGGGTTTTGAGACACACTTCTGAGGACTCGACCAATGACAGGGTCTTTCTCTCGAGAGACAACAGTCTGCTCTGGGGAAAGTGGAGGGCCAAGGGCATCAGTCCATTGCTTGTATGCTCAAACTCTCCCAGGGGACACACCATTGGGACACACCTCCTCAGTGCACTGGTTCATGTAATTGTCAAAATCAAAGGGCATATGAAGGCACATGGTAGTTCTTTTCAGGGGGTGTCAGAGTGCAAGACCCATAAGCAATCATTTTGCCTTCCTGCAGAGTACAGCTCCCAGGCCATCCTGGGAGGCATCACAGTGCATTATGAATGGCTGGTTTGTGTCCGGATAGCTTAGTATTGGGGGATGATGAACAGTCAATACATTTTTTTTATGTTCCTCAGTTCTTGTGATGAGGGGTTTAGAGGACTTTTGGATGCTTTTTGAGCCCTGACTTTTCTTTCCTTTTACTGGAATTGCAGGTACAACTCCTGCGGCGTCTGACACCGCTGGATAAGTTGGAGAAGACAGCAGGAGATAAAGGGGTTTGGCTATTTTAGAAAAATATCTTGTATGGCCTGTATGTATGGCCTGTAGTATGAGATAAATCCCATTATTTTGCAAAGTTCTCCTACAGTGGTTGGTCTCCTCTCTTTCATTGCTTGGACTGGAGCAATCTCTCTGGGTTCCATAGTGTAACCCTCTCCGCTCACCATCTTGCCCACAAATCTGACCTGGCTCTTAAAAAGTTCACACTTTCTGGGTGTGAACTTTACACCGTGCTGTTGGTATCACTTGAGAGCTGTTCTCACATGTTCCAGGTGCCGTTAAAAAATATCCTATGGACCCAGGTTATTGTCAAAGTACGGTTGGCAGATGGTGTCTCAGTCTTAGGCCTGACATGCAGTCTTCCATACTTCTCTGGAACTCAGCAGGAGCAGGGCTGAGGCCAAAGGGGATACAAACCCACTGATACAACCGCCAGGGCGCGATGAAGGCAGTTAACGGTCGGCTCTCTAGATCAAGAAATCCCTGATGATAAGCCTTCCCCTGGTCTAGGACAGAAAACCATGAGCTGCCACCGAGAGAGTTGAGCATGTACTGTATTCTGGGGATGGGATGTCGGTCAGGTACTGACTTGGTGTTAAGTTCTCGGTACTCACAACATAACCAAAGACTCCCATCTTCCACCACAGGGGAAGAATATGGGGACCCTCCAGCCCTTGTTGAGAAGATCCTGGAGATACTCTCTGAGTTCTGCATGGAGTGTCTTGGGGATGGAGATATACATTTTCTGGACAGATGTGAGGTCACTAAGGGCGATGTGCAGGTTAAGGGAGGGAGGAGTCAGTCATGCCCTTTAAATTCTCCCCTACATGGGCTTTAACTCTAGGAGTGGTAACTTAATTGGCTGAAATATACAGTCTCTTATTGCCTGATCTCCCAAGTCCAATAGTCCAGTCAATAACCACACACCTTGTGTGGATTATCCGGCTTATACCATGGCCACTTGCAAATCATTAAAATATAAGGGTGCTGATTCATATTTTTGGCGATTCTGTCTCAAAATGAAAACTTTAAGCCCGCACTACTTCTTGTGTTCCTGGAAACACGAATGATCCGACCTGAGAAATATATGGGTCTGACTAATGCCTGGAACATGATCAGTTGACATGAGGTATGGAATGCAGACGTTACCTTATTACTCCAGTAAATAGAGAAGATCTTAGTAACGACCTAGAAACAGAAAAGCTTTCCAAATGTAGTCCCATCTGAGTCCCGTCAGCCAGACAGACCAGCAGATGTGAGGATGCCAACGCCAGAGTAACATAACTTTCGAGAATGACTTTGATTTTAGGAAGATTTTTATTGTTTTGTATTTTGAAGGGGAGTTATTTATTTTTGCTATCTTGTCAACTGCTAGTCTGTTATGAGCTAACAGAGTTGAGTCTTGATATAATAGGCTATATAAGATAGCCTATAGTCTCACTGAGTGCAAATGATTACAGCCCCAGTTATCCACACTGGCCAATATAAGTAATATCAATGGCACATTGGGCATATTTTCGTTGTATTTCAATATTTTGTTTCCCGAAAAAAAACGAATAAGGTAATTGGTCACAGTTCATGCCACTAATATACCTACTGTAAAATGTATTTAATATCTGCATTTCTATAGACAGAAAGTAAAATATAATGTTGTTTATTATTCATTTTATTTTAATTAATGCATAATTAATACAGTGTATGAAGATTGCACTGTGATAATCAGACACACACATTTTGTAACATTTACACATGGCTGTGGTGCATCAAAAGTGGAGTTCTAACTTTGTTTTACTACAGCAGACACACATTGCCCCATGAACTGCCAAAAAAGATATAATTAGAATGTTAGAAAAATTTAACCAAAGTCAACTGAAGTTACCTTACCTGAGATGCTAATTAAAGAAGCAGGAATGTTAACGTACTACCACAAAAAAGAAACAACATATAGAAAAGTTGTTTTGGTATGTCCAAGTCTTGGTTAGACTCCAACCTTAACATCTTCTGTTTGTATTTACAAAATTTAAAAGACGTGAAACAGATGAAAAACGTTATAGTGAAGGAAATTGTCACATTCCTTCACTCAAATGATGAATCACAGGGGCTTTTTGGCTTTTTGAAAAGCATTTCAATACATATTTTATATCGTAAAAACAACAATAATAATACAAACAACGAACAAAACAAGATTATATAACAAAAAGTTTGAGATGAATGGTTTGGATGTTCCAGTAGTGTAACAATAAAAGAATTGTCAATATATGTTGCCACTATTTGTTTGGTGAGGATAAACACATATACACATGCACACGACATACGTGAGGACACATTACATATATACTCTATAAAATCCTATATAAAACTACAGTCCAATAAAGCATCACATCAGTGTCAGAAATGCTAAGGACAATATGATTAAATACAACAAAATGGAATAGTTCATCAGAGAATTAATGTAATTCTGTGCTGTGTGTGTGTGTGTGTGTGTGTGTGTGCGTGTGCGTGTGCCTGTACAGATTGTGCAGAAATACATCTGTAGCTCGTTCTTGTGTTGCTGTGTTTCTCTGAAGCAGACCTCAGGCTATTTATGACACCTCCTTCTCTTTGTTGTGGTCGTTAGTGGTGATGCTGGTGAGACGCACTCTTTCGCTCTGCTGCTCTGCTTCCTGCTTGTCGCGGACCTCTCCCTCCGTGTGGAAGCCTACCATCATCTGGTAGACAAACACCCCGATGATAGTCCCAAGAAACGGGGCAAAGACGGGCACCAGGAACCAGCAGTTTCGAACACTGTGAGGAAGAAAAATCATCATCAATCATTAGAGGTATAGAATAAAAATAATAATAATAAAAACCTATTCTGGCAATAGTGTAAGACGAGAGGAACGCTGTGTGTCAGTGGTGTCTTCATAACTAAGGGAAGTGGGGGATCGCATGTAAATCAGACTCACGTGAAGACCTCTGTGCCCCAGCCAGCCATCGCAGTGAAAATACGTGGCCCCAGATCCCTGGCCGGGTTGACTGCATAGCCAGAGTTAAAGCCCATAGCCAGTCCAATGACCAGAACCACAAATCCCACGGTGAACGCCTCCAGGCCCTGGGGGATGGCGTTGTTGTGCGGATCCACAATGGCCAGGATGCACACGATCAGGGCTGCCGTTCCGATGAGCTACAGTGGATGGATTGTGAATGATTGATTTAGTACAAGCTAAGCTATTGTATAAAATAATGTATAAAGAGTATTAAAGCAGAAGTTGGGCGCAGTCCAAGGTGTTATACCTGATCAAAGAAGCCGTTGACAATTGTGAGATGTTTTCCAGGGTAGGTAGCGAAGATGCCAGCTGTGGACTTTAGTCCGGTCACATTGAAGTTCTCAGGATTATCCCACAGGGCATCTTAAGATAAACACGATAAACACTAAATAACTCCCCTCTTTGTTGCCCCAGTTGATGTCAAACTGATGTAAAAGTCTACAGCAGACAATCTTGGCTGTGATACAATAACAACATAATAACAACATAATAACATAAAAGTCAAAATTGACTTGATGTCTGGAGCCATCCCTCACCATAGTACATGCCAAAGATTATTGCAGAACCCAGGAATGCACCCAGTGTTTGAAAGGCAAAGAATACTGGGAACTTTCTCCAGCGATCTCTCCCGAGTAGGCACAGGGCAAAGGTCACAGCAGGATTCAGATGGCCTCCTGTCAAAAAACATGTACAACAGAATCATATTAAAAATAATGATCATTTGGGTCCCACCCCCCACCTGCTTCGAGTGAGTAGCATTGCCTTGTCAAATCCAAATTAGTATTGCATCTGAAATTGTTTGTGCTTGACAGTTCCTTGGCTTACCTGACACTTGGCCACAGACTAGAATGCCCAGGGTGGCACCAAAGCCGAAGGAAAAGTTGACAGTTAGAAACATGCCATGGGTTCCACCGCTGAGCACTAGTTGAGCTACAGCCCCACAGCCAAACATCTGGGAAGAGAAGCAGAAACATGTCGGTCCGCAGTTTGATCCGTAGACGTCGTCCGTTAATCACTCTCTCACTGGCTCTCCAAAACAAATTGACTCACTGAATGATATTTGAATCTTTGTCCCACATAGAGGTCACCTTATTGGGTGAAGGGCGGATGTGATTGTTATCAGTGAAACCAGTGAAATTGAAAGCCAGTTTTTGTGGACTGGACTCCATTGTGTCTGAAATGAATGTTGAGGGGTGTGTAGACGGTAGTCTACACATCTCACCACCATCCACTGCAGAGGTTACTTTTTGACTTTGGTTCTGATTATGTTGTGTATATTGAAAACACCCCACCAGAGGGGAACAGTCTCCACTGTTTTTCACTGCATACTGCCAAAAAAAATGCCAATTTGCATGTGCGCAATCATGCATGCACGTGTGTCTGTGTTTGTGCATGCACGTGCATGCCCGCATGTGAGCACTGCAAGTGCTGCGTGCATATGTTTTCCATTAAGGACGTGCATTAGTTTCTTGCTGAGGCTACCAATATAAAACCCTCTGAAGAGGACGCATTCCACCCAGACCACAGGACTCTTACGCTGAGGTTAGCCTCGGGGGGAACCACATTCAAGCATCCTGGCGCCTAAGGGACGCTCCCCATCACTGGGTCCCGGCTAAACCCCCGTAAATATAATGTATAAAGTCCCTTTGATGAGCGCTACTGTCCACGGCTAAGTAAGGACATCTGGCAAGTCCCGATTCTTTAAGACCAGAATACTTTCAGACCAGTTTCTCCAAATGTCAGAGGCATCTGATTGCAGACGGCTCAACATGGGCCAGCAAACTTAGGTCGGATGAGATTTCCATAGAATTGAAGCCTTAATTCTACTCTTTGTTCAAATTTGCTATTGGATTGCAAATGCTAACTATTGGTAAAACAGTTACCGTTTGAATACATTTCATGAGTACACCCACAAAACCAGAAAATCCAAAAGCAGCTAAAACTTGGTACTGTTCATGGCCATGACAGAACATGTAATGCCCTAATTATGGTGCTAGTCATCCAGCGAGTCATCACAGCATTAACAGGTTTGGATGAGTTTGCTATCTCAAATATCACAATGCCATCTATTCAGGTGCTTGGGTGCTGACATACATGTATATAAATGACAAACCTTCCACTTTCAGGCTTTCAGGTGAACGCTAATGCAAGTAATTAAAATCAGTAATGTAAGCCAATGAAGTAATAGAGGCAATACTTCTCTGTATGTGTCTGTGCATGTGTTTTAATAATTTCTTGCCTTCTGTGAAACAGATACTTTTTAAATACTTCTATCAAATATCTCTCTCTCTGCTTACTACTAAAATGTGTAGTCAGCCATTCATGTTTACATATTAAACATGATAAGGGGTTAATAAACATAAAGGATACTGGTTTATTAAACATAAATGATACACCGTAATGGTGGTTTATTAAACATAAACCAGCATAATTTCTCTGTCTGTAGATTCTAAAATAAATGAATACAAATAAACTATAGGCAAGGATTCCTCACCGTGTGTCAGAGGAAAAGCACACAGAGACCGATCAAGCATACTGAGGTGTGAGAAGTAAGGGTGTGTGCAACATTTCTCATAGGTTAGTTGTCATAGGTATTCACATTGTCTTCTTGAAGCGTTAGGTTTTCATTGACAAGAACAATAAACAAACCTATATTTCAAAATAGAAGTTGAAAAATACATACAATATTTACAAAGACACACACACATTTTATACACACACAAACTTACACATTTTATACACACACAAACTTACACATTTTATACACACACAAACTTACCACAAGGATGAGGGTGCCCAGACATTCTGCCAGTGCCTGGCGAAGCAACAGGTTGCGGACCTGGAAGATTCTGGACAGCTTGTCCAAATATACCTTCTGTCTTCCCATGTTGTGTTTTTGGAGTGGTGTGGTAGGAGATCAGCCCTCAGTATGTCCTTCTGTGTGGCTGTGATGTCGAGAACACGAGTCTCCTCTTCTTATAATTTTGTGACGTGTCTTGGCTGGACACATGCCAAGTCCTCGGCCCCACCTTCTTGCTCACTCGCTGTCTCCCTTTCTCTCTCTCACACACGCACACACACACACACAGACACGTACACACACACAGCTGTAATACACACCTTGTCGCACCTACTTTTCTGGTTCAGACTCCCAATCTACTTCTCCAAAAGACCCTGTATGCCTTTTTTGCTTGATCCCATCTTTTGTCCTCCGTCTGAAACTTTATCTCTCCATATTATTCCTGCTTTGTGTGGTTTTAATAGAGGTGTGAGAACACTTCCACTTAAAAGCCCCTATAAGCCCAGAGTTCCATTGGAATCAGAGTGCAATTTGTCCAGTGAAGAACAACATTACAAAAGAACCGTGAACAATGAAGTAAATAATTCAGTAATTAGTTGGAAAAAAAAAGTTTCAAATATTTTATTTAGAGTTTCACACAGTCTGTCTCACTCTCTGACAAAAAAATGAAACATGATTGAAGGAAACACATCTGCTTTATCATACTATATTGGCATAGGACGTGTAAAAACATCAGACACCACGTCAATTAGATAGGTGCGGATGTTATTCCTGAGAATTCAAAGGAACATCGCAACAAGAACTAACTGTCAAATGAAAAAAAAAATCATCTGTTAAAAAAAAAGGGTAGGCACAGTGGTTAGCACTGTTGCCCCACAGCGAGACGGTCCTGGCTTCAAACCCAGCCGGGGCCCTTCTGTGAGGAGTTTTAATCCTCTCCCCGTGTTCACATGGGCTTCTTCCGGGTGTTTCTACACCAAAAGCCATACAGGATAATACTCCTGCCAGTATACCTGGAGCTGGTCCCTGGGTGCTGTACTGTGGCTGCCCACTGCTCATAGAGATGGGTTAAATGCACTGATTGCTTTTTTTCAATCACACCAGTACGTGTACTCGTGCAATGACAATAAAGTTGAACGAAGTTAAGTGAAAAAGTGAAAGGTGGGTAGCCAAAACAATGCTATTCCACGGAAGAATAAAGGGACAAAAAAAACAAACAGAAGTTATACAAAATGTTTGTTTGTTGTATGTGTTGAACACATTTTATATTTAAATACATCTCACGTTGAAAATGAAGATCGTAAAAACATGGCGTCCTATGGGAATCGCAGAACCAAAGTAGTCCAAGACAGCTGCATTTTTTAAGCCCATTTTTTAAAATGGGATTTCTTGGAACGTTATGGAGAGGACAGTGAAGGGATAAATCATCTCCAAGTCAACCACAAAGACCATGGAAAGCTCACAGGAAAACACACATTTGATTTGCTGAGAATTTTTAAAACGAATTAAACAGTTTAGAAAATGATAGCCATATAATTATCCCACTGGACTGTCGAACCCTGTACTACGTGTCTATGGGGGCGGTCGAATAGTTTGCTCTCTCACAGGTCTCCCGTGGGACATATTTCACCAATGTGACTCATCTCGCATAATTATAAACACCTACGTCTACGTCAGTTAGTCATGTAAAATTTATTTGAATTACGCAATCATGTGGTCTCTGTCATTTAATCCATCACACCAGTAGCACTGGGAGCAGTGGGCAGCCACAGTGTATTTAACCCATCACCAGTAGCACTGGGAGCAGTGGGCAGCCACAGTGTATTTAACCCATCACCAGGAGCACCGGGACCAGTGGGCAGCCACAGTGCAGCGCCCCGGGGACCAACTCCAGGTCTACTGCTGGTGCCTTGGTCAAGGGCACAGGCAGGAGTATTAACATGCATGTCTTACGGTGTGGGAGGAAACCGGAGCACCCGGAGGAACACACGTGAACATGGGGAGAACATACAAACTCCACACAGACAGGTAATTGGTTGGAGTGGAACGACAAGATGGCATGGATCTTGGGTGTTAGCATGTGTCTACCAGATGTGTGTCCCCCCGCCAGGGCGCCAGTCCTCTGGCTTGTTGTGTCTGCCAGTGGGCTGGAATAGCGCACAAGGTGAGGATGGGTTCCAAGGAAGACAGCCTTAACTCC
>OMNO01031411.1:0-14416 GCA_900303215.1 Trachyrincus scabrus | reverse complement strand
TTTTTTTTAATCTTGAAAAATTACTATGAAATAGCATTGTTATAGATTAGACTACCGAAAAGTATAGCTAAATTGTTATGATTAGCTTCACGTTGGCAACTTTAAAATGCTACCAAAGGCATTGGATGTAAACAGATGAAGCTGATATAAACAGGTGAACTGAAAGGAGTAAATCTCCATGCTTTAACCACTTACTTTCTCACTTTGAGTTAACCATGTGACTTGGTGAATTACATACAACCACTAGGAGAAATACATACAAATTACTTGCAACATAACATTAACACAACCGTAACAGAACACTGATTAAGGGAGAAAATATATGGGTATGAAATACTGACCAATAAAGCTCATGCATTTGAATTATTAATGCTCAGAGATTAAAGAATGAATGAAGAATGAAGAGGATCATTCATTAGAGTGGTTGAAAAGCAAGCCACACTGTAATCGTGTGTCTTATGTGTAAGTTCACACATAGTCTACTCATAATGCAAGTGTTCACTAAGTCAGGGTTTACACATTACTAAATCGAAACTGGTTGCACTGCAGAAACTAGTGTGGAGCCCAGCAGCATTTACCTCCTTAACGTGGGTAAATTATATAGCTATAACAGGAAAACTTAGTGCAGGCTGAAATAAAAACACAAGAATAACAAGGCAATAGGGAGCAGGATAGTGTTTTCGACTCCCCAGCCATAAGGTTCTGGGTTCAAACCCCAATGTCAGTAGCATCTTCCATATCTTCACTGTATGGCGCTTTGGATAAAAGCATCTGCTTAATGGTGATATAGTGAAGTGTAATTTTCTCTGCCCCTCTTTCTTTGTGTGCTTTTTACATTTTTAATGTGAGTACACATACACATTTATACTGATGTTGGTATTTCCTAGGGTGTTGGTCACCTCACAGGACACAGACTCCGTGAAGAAGGAGTGGTCCACCACCACCTCATAGCTGTCGCCAGTCACCTCGGGGATCACGTGTGAAAAAAAGAAACAAAAACATCATATCGTAGAACAAAGGCTTATGTTTAGAACGTAAACGTTCTGTTGAGAGAACGCTAAGAGTGAAAAGACAACAGCAAATTGTGTCCTGTTCCAAACCTTTCAGGAGGTTTTAGATGAGTCCGTTTTTTAGTATAAGTACTGCTTAAGATCACAAAATGATCCTAAAATTATTTTTTTTAAACTTGATAATGATTCGATGTTGATAGATACCAGATTGTTGCATTATTCCTGAAATAACTGCTAGGATATCTGGTTATGTATGTATTATGATCTGTCCACCAAGTGTTATTGCACATCAGTTATCTTCTTATCGTTACCTTTTTAATTCACATAAATAAAATCTGGTGAATGAAACTACGTTTTGTGTCAGCTTCAACTTGTGTACCTGTATGGCACCCGCCCGCCTGCTCACTCAGTCACTGTGATTCACCCGCACTAGAAAGCACTGTCTGTCTGGGTTCGCCCCAGATACCAAGTGTAGAGAGAGCGTATTTGCTAACACTGCCCCCTAAATACCCACCAGGCATTACACACAGTCCTAAAGGCAACCATATTACGCTTGGATGAAATATTACACAATAGCATGAAAATAAAACATTTACATCGGAATAAAGTGCTTTCTCACCAATGTTCAATATCAACACACTTCCCTGTCACCACGGAATGGACAAAGCGCATGGCTCAAAATAAAAACGCGTCAGAACAGCCAACTAAAATCACAAAAAGGTTGTGTAACGTTTACGATGCTATATATCATGTAAAATAGTTCGCTATAAATATTAGCTTTGAACATTAGCTTGTTGGCTACATTCGATATGGGAATGAAGTGCAAAGTAGTATGCTAACTAGCCTAGCTGCTAATTAGTTAAAGCATAATTTAAGTTTGGTAGAGGTTTAGGTTGTGTAGTTACCTTGCCATGATGTAACTCCAAATATTGGCGAGAAATCTTCAATAGTTGCTCCGTAGATTCAAACTTGATAATCCAAAATAGTGTTTCTTTCCCCCATTGACTTACATTGCATTGCGAAACAGGTCTCAAAGTCACACTTTTAGCACACAAACGAATGCGAACAAAGGGGATTCTGCCAATGTATAAACCAACCCGATTCAGCGTTTTTTTCATCTGTTTACAATGATTTGTAAAGGTACTCTTTTCTTCATCCTCTCGCCTTAGATATACTGAATACGTAAACCGTCTCTCACCTTGTGCTAGTGAAGGGGCGTATATATATAAACACAGTGATCCGGTCTCGGAAGCTAACTACTGGATCATCTTCCAAATTCAAATAGTAAAATCAACACGAAGTTGACATTTTTATTTCCAAAAAAAACACTGAATCGGGTCTTATTATTTGATACATTGGCAGAATCCGCTTTGTTCGTGTTCGTTTGTGTGCTAAAAGTGTGACTTTGAGAGCTGTTTAGCCGTGCAATGGGGGAGAGAAAAAGCACTATTTTGGATTATCAAGTTTGAATCTACTATTGAAGATATCTCGCCATTATTTGGAGTTACATCATGGCAAGGTAAATTCACAGCCCAAACTTCTACCAAACTTTAATTATGGTTTAACACGCCTCGTTGCACGAGGCTGAAGTTGGCTACTTATTTGCCAGCTCCTTATTTGAATTTTTCAGTCCACCTTAAATGGCCGCAATAATGTTATTTGGCCTGTAGATGGCTCTATTTAGTGACTAATCTCTGTCCTGTACTGTAGAGGCATCTATTGAGAGATTAAAAAAATTACTAATCTGTTATGAATACTTTGTATTCAGAAAAATAAAACAATGACTGTCCAGTTTACGTGTTGCATGCAATTGTGTGTGCAATTTTCCCCTAATTTTCAAAACGTTTGAAAAAATACTGACACTTGTGTATGACAAACAATGTAACTAGGTATCAGAATCCAGAATTACAAGAGATTTTACTGTAGCAATTGTTTGTTATTAGCCTCTGAACATGGCATGTCAGACTGTCATTGCAATTTTTCCCTAATTGCAATGACACAATGACGTTTTGAAAATAAGAGGGGAGGGCCCTAGCAATTAGGGAAAAATTGCAATGACACGAGATTTGTTGAAGAGGAGAGGATCTCCGATGGTTGTCGTCTTAGAGACTAGGTTATGATAAATAAAAACACACGGGCTTGGAGAATTCAGCAAAATTGAAGGTTTATTGAATAAACCTGAGTTAGTTCATGAAGCAACTTCCTGACTCCTACTGGGTGCAGGCTTATATCCAGTTCTTATCTCGGACAGATACATTTTTTCATGCAGTTTCACAATTTCACTGTGGACCACCTTGGCTGTTCGGACGTTGCTGTCCACACATTCCTGTGCTAGCTTCTCCTTTTGAGATAAGGCATCTGCTCAGTGTCTTTGACTGCAACATGTTCTTATCTCTCTGTACTTCTAATGTTTTATAAAACATTAGGGGTATTTGGTTATTTCCTACAGACTACAGCCTGACATGCCATGTCAGACTGATTTTTCAGACATTTGGAAAATAAGGGGGGAGGGCTGTATCAATTTGTGGGGGGAAATAAGACATAGGACTACAGTCTGACATGCCATGTTCAGAGGCTAATAAAAAACAATTGGTACAGTAAAATCTTTTAATTAAATTCTGGATTCTGATACTTAGTTACATTGTTTGTCATACATAAGTGTCAGATTCTTCAGACGTTTTGAAAATAAGTGGGGATGAACATAACAATTAGGGAGGAATTGCAATGACACCACAAAAATGTCATAATGTAATAATAAAAATGTCATATTCATAATAAAAGTCATAATACAAAATCCTACAGTAAAGTTATGACAATTATGCAGAAAGTGTGATCACTTTTCGCCTTTCTTATTTAATTACAGTCCATCTTGTCATGTTGTGTTTCTGGTCGCTTCATATAGTAGCTTTTCATTTTGAAATATATTTCACAGAAAAATGTCATTGTTTGTTTTATTTTTCTGAAAATAGATTAGTCATTTTAGAAATTTCTCAATAGAAGCCATTGTGGACTGAAAAATTTGAATAAGGATCTGGCAAATAAGTAGCCAACTTCAGCCTATCATTTTGTATGTTGTCAATGTTTGTATTTTGCAAGTGTGCATGGAGTTCAGCAGGGTTGTTGGCGAGAATCTGGAGCTTGAAGCTTCAGTCCTAGGAAGACCTTGATCGACACAGCCCATGACTCCCATCAAGATCTCCACACCCAAGAGAGGGCACACTGGACCGCAGTTGACACACCTTTTACAGGAAACAAAGGTTGGAAGGTGATAATCGTGTACCCACGTTTTTCTACACACAGCCCATTACGATACAAAAGAAAACAGTTTCCGTCAAATTGTAGAATGCATTTCATTTATACTACTCATATTGTCATTATAGGAATGCACAATGGTTCCATTTTCAACCATTCTCTGATAATTATTAAATTAAGACCATGTCAGCACTACCAATACCAATACACATATTTTGTATTTCATTACCATAATCTCATGTCCATGTGTCTCGTGTCCATGTATCCTTCAGTAGGGTTTACCCTTAGTACTATAACTAAATGTTTGGTGCAGATACAGGCGTCCTATTCATTTGTCATTGTAGCAGTTTGCCCTGCCACATGCCATCTAAATGGCTTTTCAGGGCTTCTCCAATGACCAGGACACAGGCATATGATGATTAAACTGGTTTATTGTAGAGTTTGAGATTGGTTTGAACAGGCAGAGCAGGTGGTATGTGCTGGCATGCTAGCGCTCCTCCTGAGTGTGTGGTGGTGGCTGGTTTAACCTGTGGGCCTTGATTGGCCAATGACCCGCAGGTGTGCAGCCTCACCCAGCCCCAGAGTCTAATCAGTCTGACTCGGGCCAGGTGAGGCTGCTTAAACTAGCCACCAACAACACACTCCACATATCTCCAACACCAAATTTAAACCTACTCGCCAGGGCTGCTGCCTTGGCTGGCGGAGGTGTTGCTGGACTTGGCGGTTGCAGGGTCGTCTGGATGGGCTGGGAGGAGGCTCAACAGCTGGGCCGTGGCTCCTTTGAGGTCCCGGAACCGCCCTCTGTAGGGCCACCCTCCACCAGTGCGATGAGGCATCATCCCCCCCACCTCCTTCCTGAGGTGGTAGCCAGCTGTGCTGGCTGGCAGAGGTGTCGCTAGACCTGGGCTGCTGCGGGCTGGATCCAGAGGCTGCTAGAGTGTGTGTGTTGGTGGCTGGTTTAACCTGTGGGCCATGTCCCACAGGTGTGCAGCCTCACCCAGCCCCAGAGTCTAATCAGTCTGACTGAGGCCAGGTGAGGCTGCTTAAACCAGCCACCAACAACACACACTCCACAGTCATATTTTTCTTTTTGCATTTGCCATGGCTATATGTTGGTTAAGTTATATGCTGCAGTTGCAGATGTTAAAGCCTCTGACAGCCTGTACAAAAATATAACAAATGCATACACAATGTAAAAGTTAATTGTCTTAACAAAATTTTAGTATGAATAAATGTTCATAAATATTAGAAAGAAACATGCTGTGTGATCAGGACTGTGTGAGTGTTCGTGGCACAGCCGGCGGGTCTGTACCGTCTGCTGTAGCTGCCGCAGACATTGTACTCCTCGTCTGCACAGTATAAATGCCAGACCGTTTTAGTTGTAATCTTCATGAACCTGTGGTTTAGTTTCGCTAATACTATTTGCCATATACGGCCATGCTGCATGTATGTCGGATGGAGTGTATAAACATATAAGATTGTTTATACGCGGGAGCAAAAAGATGAAATGAAATTCTAAAATGAATGATTAGATGTTTTGGAAAAATACACATTGTTTAACGGTGGTTAATTAAAAGGATGGTCTAATTCTTATATGCATATTTCTATCACACTCGTGGATGTGTTAAGTTTGTCGATGTTGTTGTGGTGGCCGATTGCGGTGGCGGTAGCAGAGGTTGTTTGGGCACTGCGTTACCCCAGAGATATGCCTGCATGGTCTCTCCTCCCTCCCCAGCCTAGGGACTCCTCTCTGGGGGGGGAGAGGCTAGCTGTGGTTTGGGTGGCTCTGCCTTGAATCTCCACCAATCTGATGCAGAACACATTCGCTACATTAGAGCCTAATTCACATCGCAAAATGTCACTTGTCAGCCTCATTTCAAATTTAGGATTTTGTTATAAAAACATTACATTAAGCATTTCAAATGGCTCTTATAATACACACAATGTTTTTTCTGACTATGTTTGGCCTCTTATATTGTAATGTGCTCAATTTTGAATTTTGACAGATTTCCAGGCATTTTCTTTTTTTTTTAAAGACTAGTCGACTAGTCGTTCACAAAACGTCCGGTTAACGGTCAGGGAAATTAGTCGTCAGGAACATCCCTATTAGAGAGGAAGAGATGGAGAGAGAGTGGGAGATTGTTAATATCTCAAATGCTGTTTTTTCATTATTTTGCACTGGCCAAAAAATATAAAAATGGAAAGTAACTTGTACTTCGAGTAATTAATTTACCAGGTACTTCTTTACTTTTACTTGAGTCATTTTTTATGGGAGTAGGCCTAATTGTACTTTTACTTGAGTATACATTTTCAGTACTCTACCCACCACTGTTTGTTCACAGGGTCTCAGGGTCATGTCACGAAAAATATTTTTTGGGTCATGCTAAGGCCATAAACGTGAATATTTAACTATAAAAGAGTTATCTCATGCAGCTTTAAAGAGGCAGTGAACGCAACATCGTTTTTTGTTTGTTTTAAACGTGGTAATATATCTTATATGATCGTCAACATCGTAATCTATGCCATTTTGTCACTGTTACTAAAATAAGACCGTAATTTAGAGAAAACAGGTGTACAATCCTTTTTTGCCAATCTCCGCCAACGTGAACCTTCCACCCTGCTCCGAATTCAAGTTGCGTTCTTTTCGTGCCTCGAAGGTTACTCGTCGACGTCACGACGAAGGGACACTGGCGGCGAGGTGCGTGTGGGTGTGGAGCTCCGTCTAGGCAGCGGTTGATTTTGATGTCCGCGTCCGCGTGACTAGTATAACCACTATACGCGCGCGTGTGTGTATGTGTGTGTTTTTTCGGACACTTACAGTATAACGCCGGCACATTTCAAATACAACATCGCTCATTATGACGCTCATACACAACGACGGTACTAGTTTTAAAAATATATATCACAATGTTGGCGTGGGTCGTAACCATGGGGATAACACGCCCCCTCCTTCCTAGAACTATTAGCCTAAAACGCATTTGAGCTGAAACAGAGGGTTCACTTACACTTTAAGGAAACCCTGAAATGACGACAACACCAGAGCGCCCGTGTACTCTGGGCATGCGCGCTCCCGCAAATCAATGACAAAGATGGCGGCTGCCGCCGGATCAGGTGAGCTAACTCCCATTAATATTATTATTCTTAAGTAATAGTATCGTCAAGCTTAAGACATAGAGATAGATTATCTCATTAAAATGCAGTAAAAGAGACCAACCGTAGTATTGCACAGACTATATGAAAAACATCTGTTTTAAAGAAGCAGTAGAATGACCACAGCTAGCTTGGTAGCCTATTAGCAATGCAGCAGAGTACTCGCCCATCATCCACAGCCGCCTTGTTAGCTAAATAGGGTAAATAGGGTTCGTAGAAAATATGATGCCACAGCCCTTCGGCGAGATAATAGGTGTGCTCGTGTTTGAACCTCAAATCAACTGATTGATTTGATTGATTTCTAACTTCAAGTAGGTTAATATCCAAAGATACTTGCAGTATGCAGTATTATTCTATTAAGTAGGCTATTGTCTCCCAAGGCAGTCTAACCGTGTGCCATAATGTGACGGCTTTGAAGGCACTTTTTTAACTTTCTCAGATGGGTTGAAAAAACCCATTTCAGCCTACTTAATAATTTCCAATGCAAAATCTTACAATATTTTGGGGGATTCAATCAAACACTGCTAATTCAAACGAAAAATATCGAAATATATATAATGATATAACATTTAAAAATGGTTTATTGTTTATTACAACTACAAACCATAAGGCTAAATAAATGAAGTCCGACAGTTCAGCTTTAGAATCATGACTGACTCTGCTAATTCATGAATGCACAAATATAGGATGTAGAAGATCTAGAATCAATGGTGTAGGTAATTTGTGTTCACCAGCCCTGCACATTGTGTTTGTTGCGAAGGTGTTAAAGTTCCCCGCAACTTCCGGCTGATGGAGGAGCTGGAGGAGGGCCAGAAGGGAGGCGGAGATGGCACGGTGAGCTGGGGTCTGGAAGACGACGACGACATGACACTCACCTATTGGAACGGCATGATCCTGGGGCCCTCAAGGGTAAGAGCCAGGCCCCTGTGGCCTCCCTGCACCTAGCAAAGCCATCCCCTTTTTATAACTAGTCTTTTCTGTTACAAATGTTATTTATGAAATGCTGATCATTGTCTGTATTTCAGCCAGTGCCTCATATTGACCTCATTATCAGGTTCTGTAATTGGTTGAAAGGGGGGAGGGGTTTGTTGATTGTTCATTGGACTACAATTGGTAGTATCTTGCATCTGGTGTCCATGCTTGGGGCCAATGTGTCAAGTCGCACTCTGTAGAACATTCAGCCCAGTTAAGAACCAGCTCACTCTGTAGAACATTCAGCCCAGGTAAGCTGTCAGTGCAACCAGCTCCCTCTGTATGCAGGGTTTCCCACAGCTGTCTATAGGCGAGGCGCAGCGCCTCCACTAAATGACCGACTGCCTCTACAAACAAATAAACTTTTCACAATATGACGACGACATTATGCACATCTGTTCATATATATATTATTTTGACAGAAGATGTAGGCTACTATTAGCCTAATATAATAAGGCTAATAGTAGCCTTATAAATAAGCACTCTGCAATTGAAGCGATCTAAAGCGGGGAGCGAAAGGCAGACTCAGCGTTCCAAGTCACCGTGGGTCTTTTTCTGGGAAACCCTGGTATTTGTCCATAACTAAGATAAAATGACCTTGACTGTAGCATCACTCTCTCCTATTAACGTTACTTTGCATGTAGTATATATGCTGAATGGCATTTCACAGGCATTTAGAATCGCTCTCCAAATTGAAAATTGGTGTAAGATCGCAATGCAAAGAGATGTTTTCTCCATCTAAACAGGCGGTATGTAGACAACCGTTCATCCTGAGGTAGTGTATGCTACATTAAATCTAGATTGACTAGCGATAGTGTCTCATCTAGACACAATCTCTCACGGAAGCGTTGTCAAGTTACAGGCCTAGCTCATACGTCACCGGTCGTCCAATATAAAGCATGGGGGCATCATATGCAAATTTCTCTGAAACATTGCCGTGCTGTGGCTACTTTTTTTTACGATTCTTAGCCTTTGCAACTCTATTATTAAACATGATTCCCAACATCCTAAGCAATGTAAACTGGTACACCACGGTCGCTACGTCTCCACCAATTCTCTGAGATTCCAAAAACCATGGATGTTGTGCAAACCTGTATCTGTGTGCGCGCGCATATCCAGCAGTGATTTAGATACTCTAGATAAAAAAAATGGCTGTAGAATCTATATATTTCTCTCGTGTAAACAGGGGCACTGAAATTGATATTTCCCACATTCCATTCCCAAACTTGTTTTGTAATTCTACACCTCACTGACTACTCATGCTTCTATTGATTTGTCTTGGCTATTCTCTACAGGACTGCTACTAGCGCTGTAATAATAGTGGTGTGTATGGGTACTAGAACTGTAATGATGGTGGTATGTACTGGTACTAGAGCTGTAATGATAGTGGTGTGTACTGGTGCTAGAGCTGTAGTGATAGTGGTGTGTACGGGTACTAGAGCTGTAATGATAGTGGTGTGTACCATTTGGCGTTTTTAGGACTTGGAAACATCTCTGGGGCTGAGCCCAATACATCTGGTGCTGGCCTCAGATTTTGTAGGGGGGTCTGGGGGAATCCTCTCCCCACAAGATTTTTATTACATTTCAACATCTTGAAGCACCATTTTCAAGCAATTTGAGATTGAGATGCCACACCTCACTCTACTTCCTTGGAACACTTACATGATTGCATTACTAATGTACCTACACGGAGTAAACTGGATTGCAGTTTACATTAAAATCTTCCCACTAATCACTATCTCACTCTGTATAGGCTACAACACTCTCTCCTAACCAAACTCTCTCTCTCTCTCTTTACCTTGGTCCATAACTAAGCCTTGCTTTGCAGGCTGCAACACATCACCATTGCCACTGGCTGTGCTACCCTCTGGAACACCATTAAATTAACTAAATCATGTGACAACATTGAACATGTTTCTTATGAACATTGTCTATCTTTCACATTGTTTCCCTTTAAATGTCTGTTCTTAAGAGATGCACCTTTATGACATATTTAATACATATACTGTATCATGTTAAGTAACTAGAAGTTACATTTTCGTTAGTGTATTTTCTTATCCACTAGGGGGGAACATTGCATTTTTGGGGATGCTTTCTTGACTAGAAAGTTCATCTTAACTCCATTGTTGTTATGCATTGTTGCCTTGTTCATTAGTGAGAAAATAGGTGTGTGCACAGAAACATGTTTGTGTTGTGAAACTTGAGTTTTGTTTTTATGAATCTGTTGGGTTTATTGTAGTATTGTCAGCTGTGATTGATTGACATTAAGCTTAATTCCAACTGAATTCACTGTTTTACCAATGAATGCTGGGGAGAGATGGAGTTGAGCAGATCAACGCACACAGTAAAACGTTACCCAGCCCCATACACAGTAAAACGTTACCCAGCCCATCACGTAATTGTAGTCAATGTTTCCTTCCGAAGTTTTGTTTTTATTAACCCTTGTCAAGAGACTCGGGGCCGATTAAAAAAAACATTCCCAGCTAAAGCCCCAGAAGCCCAATGCTGACGACGTCGCTGGTGTGTACAGGACGCATACTAGAGCTGTAATGATAGTGGTGTGTACAAGTACTAAAGCTGTAATGCAGGAAACGGGCTCCAACATATCCAATACGATGCTGAGAAGTGGGTTTACCCCAAGCATCGGTAGTCATAGTGGCATTTCACTTGGAACGAGTCTGCACATTAGTCACATCCTTAACACTAGAAGCGCCGGCACCACTGAACTACCTTTGACCGCCGGGTCATTTTGACCACTCTGACCGTTTTTTGTTGTAGTGACCCCAAGATGCCACTAGATGGTACATTGTACTGCACTTCTGCAAGAATCTGCGGTCGACTCTTGACAGCTTTTGACAGGCATTTGATAAATAAATAAAAAAGTCAAGATGATCTACCTTTACTGTTCATATCCTTGTTATTTACAAGTGTAATTAAAACTACTTAAAATAAGTAGCCTACATTTGTCAACAGTAAGTGAAACAACAATATACCAGTCAAGAATGCCCGCTTGAATAGAAGCCTAATCGCGTCATACGCATATATGTAGTGAGTTCCCTACATGTTCAACAAGTTTTACAATAATGACTGCCCACCAGGAATGTTCTGACATAAAAACTGAAAGTGAAATGTATAGCAGCATAGTGTTGCTGTTGTAGTCACACATCTCAATAGCAGCTTATGCAGTTTGAATGTCGTTTTTTTAAAGTTAGAATGACATTGGATATTCACGCTCTGTATTAGTGATGTGATGCAGTGAACTAAAGATGTGATCGCCGGTATGAGTCCCGTATGTCTAGCGGTGTATACCTGTCCAGTAGAGGGGGCTTCCAAGTGAAACCATCAGGCAGCAGCACTCCTCTCTATAGAGCTATCGTTTGGTCAATATTTCTACACAATAGGCGAATTTCAAAGTATCCTGCCCCTAACTAATACGCAGTTCAACTTGATACGTCACTTCACGTTTCTTTTTTTTTTTTGTGCATAAGCTTGACTTATGCATTCATTGAATTATAATGGGTCATATTGATATATCTGTGGTTTCGGTATGTCATTTTTCAGTACTTTCCTTCAGAAAGGTGACTGGTGCTAATGATTGGAATGTGCCTAAATAGCCAAGTGTTACCATTTGAGCCTGGCTGTTTGGTTATTGAAAATACCATATAAACCAAAGCTATGGTTTAGTTTGAAGTATAGCTATAGTTAAATGTTATAGTTGTAGTTCTTAGTTGACCGACAATTTCAAGACGAAACTAGTTACAACTATGAATAACGAATAGTCAATATAGTATGAGTTTTAAATAATAGGCCTAATAATAATACAAAGATATATCTTAGTTGACTGACAACTAACTTTTTTTTATAAAACTATGCTCAAAATTTTTTCAGTCAGATTCTTTGGTGAAAGCTTTTTCAAGCTTTCACTGATTAGCACCTTTCTCAAGGCAAAGTAGTGAAAAATCATATAAACTATAATTAACCTATAATTCAATGAATGCATATGTCAATGATGATAATGATGGCATATGTCATTGTGCTAATGGAATTGTTATTAGCATGGCTGAAACTTAGGGACCTATATATGTGGCTGTAAATGCACCACAAAGACAATAAAAATCATGTACTGTCATCACTGTTGCCCATAGTAATAAGCGTTCCAAATTCAGTGAAATCAAGGAAAGTCCTCCTTGGGAAGCCTCGAAAGATCTAATGACTCTGCTAAAGATCTTTTCCCCACAATTTTTTTAACCTTTTTTTTAATATATTATATATATATTTTTGAATCTTAATATTTTTTTCTTTCCAATGTTTAAACGAGCTGGAATCTTGGTCCGACTATAGACAAATCGTTGTGTTCTCGCATACACATTTTTATTGTTTTATTTGTATAGAAAAATAGTAGACCTATGTGTGTTTTATTTTTGCTTACCAATAAAGTACCAAAGCTTTTTTATAACAATATTAGGTCTAATGTGGCCTAACTTTGCTTTATTCATAGCCTACATATATGCTATTGATGTGAGACATTCAGGTGTTACAATTATGGTAGGCTACAAGGCAGTAGTTAGTGTGGTTGCAAAGCAAGCCACACTATTGTTATTCTGTGTCTTATCATTAGTGTGGTTGCAAAGCAAGCCACACTATTGTTATTCTATGTCTTATTATTATCAGTATGGTTGCAAAGCAAGACACACTATTGTTATTCTGTATCTTATTATTATTATTATTATTCTGTTATTCTGTAACTTCTATTATTCTTCTGCCTCTTTTTGCGTAACTATCTCCTCCTACAGTTTTTGAGGTATCAACACCAAACCAATTGCACATATCAGTGCAGTGCGCGTCTATTTTTATAGTGAAAATATTGTAGACTTTTTTTTATATATTAATATTTTCAATATTAATATTTATTATGGAAAGTGAATGGGGCCAAAACGCTAAAATTGATACCTCAAAAAGTGAACATCTGGGAGTTGTCAAAATTGGTACAGATATGGACACGGGAAGTAAGCAGGTCTAAGCAGTTTGGTACCGCTTTGACCACAGGGCGCACTATAACTCGCGTTTACACCTAAACGGCCACGCCCCCCACCCCCTTTGCCGTACATTTCTGAAACTTGCTTTCTTGCCCTTATTCGACATGCTGAATCTTTTTGCCCAAAGGACCCATAAGGTTCGTCTGGATAGATTTTTCTGTACCTTCAAAGTTTTTGAAAACCTTGACAAAATCATAAAATATTAACCGTAAATGATAAAGACACCATATTTGGTAAACATGTTCCGTAGATGTGCCCGACCGTGATTTATAAAAAAAAAATGTATTGAGTTACAAATGGCCAAGTTACACGCAAATAAAAATATGCAAATGAGCAAACATCATTCAATCAATCACAAGTCCACTTCTAAGTTGCCCGGGGACATGAAACGTAGCGTGTTTGCGTATTAGCCTTGCTGGCATTAGCATGTTAGCATGCTCACTGAAAATTGCGCATACGAGTTGGCTCATGCAACCAAGTATTTTCTTCAGAAAATGCACATGGCGACATGTCTAGTTTAATATCAAAATATCAAATACTTTACATACATATGTTTATATAAACATGTATTATACTAGACCAGGGGTCGGCAACCTATGGCATGCGTGCCAAAGTGGGCACGCGAGGTCATTTACACTGGCACGCGGAGCAATTTTATAAGATTTAAAAATATATATATCTTCATGTATTTTCCGCGAGAAATCGCCGCGACGCAACGCGTCAAAACTCTCCGTATGTAAATGTAAACCTCCGCTGTCTTCACTGCAAGCAGCTTTACTTACACAATTGAACTTACAGCTGTGAATCTGCGGTGCAAGCTGGGTCTTCTGCAAAGACCGCAACGAACAGTAAATCGCGAACAGCCGCCGTCCCCGTCGCCTGTTCCCATTTTTGGTGAAAAGATTTAACGGGAGTCTCTTGTTATCGCTGGCTGGCGGGTTATTAAACTAAAACTTTTGAGTGAATTATAGAATATATCAAATAGTGTATTGTGGA
>OMNO01031409.1:0-12308 GCA_900303215.1 Trachyrincus scabrus | reverse complement strand
CAGGTGGGCCGGCAGGAGGCCAAGGTTCGGGAGCTGGAGACCAAGCTGGAGTTTGAGAAGACTCAGGTCAAACGCCTGGAGGTAAGGGCTAACAGTCGGCTGGGCTTGTGTTAGCACTGGGAAGTAGTTTGAGCAGTTTGTTCTAACGCCAGCTTTTAGACTAAAAATATACAGTGAAATAGTTGCCCATTAAGTGAATATTCTTTTTCCTCAATAATACTCTTTCGCTGACCTCACTTGTTTTTTTGGTGCTGCTGCAAAATGGTTAAACTCATTTTGCCATTGGTTTTTACTACCGCAAACATTTAAAACTGCACGACTTAAGGTTGTAAAGGTCAATCAATATAGCTCCAAGGAGGCAGGCACCCACTTACTATGTGAAATATAGACCAGGCCAGTGGCTAATGGGGGAGCTAGCTCGCTGACCAAGTTTGTAGTCAGCAGCAGAATGTAGAGGAGATTCAAATCCCTTATGCTCCTTGTGTTTTTTTAATGTTTTACATTGTACCAAATGTATATATATGTATATACGTGTGTGTGTGTGTATATATGTGTGTGTGTGTGTGTGTGTGTATATATATATATATACACACACACACACACACACACACACACACACACACACACACACACACACACATTTTATACATTTATTTTTTTACATGTTTTGTGTTTTGACATCATGACGTCATGTTCCCCTCTTTGGGCTCTCCAGAGTCTGGTGGCCCGCCTCAAGGAGAACCTGGAGAAGCTGATGGAGGAGCGTGATCACCGCAGCACCACCGAGAACCGTGAGAAGGAACAGAACAAGCGTCTGCAGAGACAGATCCGGGACATCAAGGAGGAGATGGGCGAGTTGGCCAAGAAAGAGGCAGAGGCCAGTCGGAAGAAACACGAGTTGGTACGGACAAAAATCTGCATGTGTATTATGGTATCCAGGGATGCACCGGTGGCACGTTCTTACTGTTGATACAGACACAGATGTGAACTTTTTATTGTATTTATTGGGTTTTTCATTTTTTTACTGGGCAAAGACATAAAACAGAATCACATTAAAGAAATATCCACAATACTATTCATGTTGTTTACAAGATGAATAGTATCTACACACGAAACGTTTACAATAAAGTCAAAATCAAATACAAAATTTTTAAATAATAAAATAAATAAATAGACAAACTCGAATCTTGCATAACTTACACACTCTCCCCCATTACACCTGGCATTAGCATGCGCTTTGGGCAATCGGATAACCCCAAAATGCATAAATGTAGGTAAATGCACCCAAAACGCATTTGTGATTGGTCAGATCTCATCAGGAGGTGGTTTGGGACGCATTCTGACCACATCCAACACAAGTGTAAATCCATCCGACTCCTCAATGCACATATGTAGCGTTATATTTATCTGAAGGCGGGAAATGGAGTTGGCTTCCTCGAGTGAATGGGCTACTTGAGCCCATACGACATTGGAAAGTATTTAAAAAGACCAATGTATTCGTCCCCAGTGATCCACTATGGCTTCAGAATGTGACTTGGTAGCGCGACGTGTGAGTTAGATGGGTTGACTGTGTTTTAACGATATCCGATTGATAGGGGTACAGATTCACACTTTAAAATTCTGCTCCAGTTAAACTGCTATTTTCCTGCTTTATTGGCAGGAAATGGACATTGAAAGCCTTGAGGCTGCCAACCAGAGCCTGCAGGCTGATCTCAAGCTTGCCTTCAAGAGGATCGGTGACCTCCAAGCAGCCATCGAGGATGAGATGGAGAGTGATGACAATGAAGACCTCATCAACAGGTACAAGCGCTGACTCGACAATCAAGAATAGAGCGGCTCAGGGTTCAAGGAATCTTTGGATTAAGGATTTTGATATTGAAGGAATCCTTTTTAGGGAAATAAGGTTATTTTCCACTTACCCATAGTCAAACGAGAAGCACAGTACCATTTTTTCTTAATCAGCCCAGTGCTCGATTTGACTGAGTTACAGTAGCATTTGATCGAGTTAGCCAAAATCAATGGCAGCAGATGAGACCGATTCACTCGCTATCGTTTTTTAGCATTTAGATTTACTGTTCACAAAGAGACAAGTGAAATTGATCAAATATCTTTACTTTGGAGAAGCTGGAATGGTGTATTTTACCCTCACATCACTTCACAATTGAATTTGGCTAACTTGGTCGAATCGAGCGCTGGGCTGATTGAAAAGAAATGGTACAGTGCTTCTCGTTTGACTATGGGTAAGTGGAATATAAGCTTATTTACTTTAACAGAGGTAATGTATATGTAGTATATTATAGTAACCAGCAAATAAAGGTTTGTAAAGTCCAAGGAAATACTTCTGAGCAAGAGAAAAATAACTTGGAAGGGAGCCTGAATCTTTTGGATAAGGGTGTTTTCTTTACATAGTTGAGTGACTGAACTAAGTCCCCTTTCCTTGTACCAGTGTGCTTAGAATACATCTTTTCAGTCAGTGAGTGCAGTAACCAAAACAACTTCTTCCCTTCTGCACTAGACTGAGTCAGATGTAGAATGTTTTCCTTTCAAAAGCCAAGCAAGATGGTAATTAGAAAGTTGCTATCTGTCAGTGTCAGTATTTCTTACTGTTAAAAATATACAAACGATGAGACCTCAAATTGGCAAGATTGTTAAATTCTTTCATAATTTTTCATCATTCGTGTTTATTTTTAGTTCTTGTGACATTTAATTGTTTCTTTTAACATGCTTTTTTATTCCTTTCGTCATTCGTCGCTGTCCACCATTACCAGTTTACAAGACATGGTGACAAAGTATCAGAAAAGAAAGAACCGAACGTGAGGAACTGAAGCTTGTGTTACAGTTTGTTTATCAGTTTGTAGCCTTGCAATATGTTACCTGCTCAAAATGATGTAGTATACTGCCGTTTCAGAGTACATATGATATTAACAGGAAATTTAAACCGCAGAGAGTGTTTGTTGCTTTCCCTGCAGTTTGATTTTCCTAGTAGGTTACCCTTTAAATTACGTAACTACTCTGAATTACTTGAGTATCTAAAATCATCCAAAATTGGTATATTTGACTAATCAAAATAATCAATCTGTGGCGGCACAACAATACTGCATCATCCAACGTGCAGCAGTTCCCAAGTTGATCCAGATGATTTCACCCTCCGTTGCATGATGGCTCAGGCTGCATGCTTCAACACTCACTGACGCTGTGTTTCCAACGCATGAGACAAACCCTCTCAGTATCATCTGTGTGAATAACCCTAAACCAAGGCCGTAAGGGGAATAGTAAGTACATATTGCATAGCTTCTGTTGCCTTGTGTTAGGAACATTGGGGTCAGTTGCTAAAATAACAGCCGGTCTGGTTTCGGTTTCCTTTGAGAATTCCCTAGCCCTGCTCTGTGTTGTCCTCCGTCTAAGGCAGAGCTGTTGGGACTCTGCCGTGCCTTGCCTCAACAACATTCTGCAGCCAGCGGCCTTTTGTTCTCTTAATATTTAATTGGCCATCTTCAGGGGTGGATGTCACTATGTCTGGGGTTCCATGTCTACTGCCATCCTAATCTGGAAAAGAGGGACATGTACCTCATCAATCTTTGACTTGCTCCTGCTTTAATAATGCATAGTGATGCTCAAAAATCCATCTTGCTCATCAGGCAGGTGGATCCCACCATTAACCTCTCGCTCCTGTGTGACCATGTGACCATGGGAGGGGGTAAAAACTACTCATTGGTAAAACTACTCTGACACATTTAACAATTGAGCATGTAAAAAATGTTGCAATTTGCAAATAGGCCATGAAAAGTCATGTGTTACAAAAGACCTACAGGGACTGGCTGCGTTTGAGACGTCTGCAGCGAGGGCGTATAAGACGGGGACACAGAACGAGGCAGAAGGGGATCCATAGAAGCTAATGATGAATGTAATAGTGTGTAACAGAGATGTACAACCAGTAGCGGCAGATTGTCACAGACAATTAATGTCTCCTCTGCCCTCTGTTTGTTTGGCCCCCCCAGGCTTTCTGCGAGGCTTAACTAATAGTATGGTGGTCAAGGACATAAATTGCGGTTGACACCATGTGTGAAGCACTCGATTAGAAAGTGCCCGCCATTGTTGTCTTGGCTCCAGACCTGGGAACACCCGTGATCCGAATGCTGTAAACAGGATCTGGGATCCAAGGCGACTAACACTGAACTCTCAGAAGTCCACATGTGCATTAGATTTACAAGCATATGGATTTTGCCCTACTTATTATATCCTAGTCTGGTCTTTGAATACAAATGGCTTGTTGACTAATTAAATATGGGTTATGTCGTTAACATTCTTGTGAGGAATTGCTCCACCCAAGAGGGTCAGGATCATGTGCTATAAGGGGATTTCTGCTGCTCCTCTTCAAGACTTTGAGTCTTTGTTATCGCTTCCACAAAACGTGTTTTCATGCACCGATAATAATAGCCCAAACATGGCCTGCAAAACGAACTACAAGCTTATGAGTGATATGTTCTTGTCTTCTCAAGTTTTTCTCTAAGCCAAAGCTAATTCCAATTGTTTGTGATTTTCCATATATGCAGTTACATTTCAAATTAGAAGAGAATATCCTCTCAATTCCACAGTGGGATATTCCGTAACAGATGTACTAAATATCCCCCCTGATGTCTCTCTAAAGCTATTAAGCTGATAGAACATCATTTTGCAATGCCGTGCGGGTGTTGGGCTTTGACGGCTCTTAATGAGAGTTGTGCTCTTCATCCGTGTCAAATTTCATGACAGCGCCCTCTCAGTAGTTCGTCGATGCATAATGATAATTTAGAGAAAAAGAAATCCCTGCTGTGTCCAGCTGTGTACCAAATCAATCTGTCAAACGCGGAAAATGTTTATGCATGCATGTGTTGTGTGTAAGAGGTAGGATCCATCTATTTAATGACTGCTCAATTAGCCTTTTTATCCAGACGCTATTATGGTTTGTTATTGCTGGGTCTATTCTTTTTTTGGTGATTATTTTAAGTTGTTTTTTTTGTTTTTGTTGCATTTAGTGCATAATAACTTCAGGGTCATGCCTCCCATCAGAGGAATGCTATGTTGTTGCATTGGTACTAGTGTGTGTTTGAGGTATAGGCTTTTGTGTGCATGTGTTTTCCAGAGTTCATCTTTGTGAGTGTGTTGGCACATATTGCTGTCATAGATAAAAGTTGTTTGCCTCCTCCACAGTAGCACTAACATCTAGAATTCAAGCTACAAAATATATAACATTTTCACACTTTGCTTAAGCATAGGCAACTGTGAATCACTGAATAACTCTTTATCCACTGTTGTCTTTTTACCCATTTCCTAATTACCTCTCTCGACTCCTTCACTCTTTTCCCTTTTATATTTAATTACATTTTATTTTTATTTGTCTTACTTCTTTTTTTGTCTCCTCTCCGATTCCAGCGAGGGTGAATCAGACACAGACTCTGAGGTTGAGAACCGTGTGGATGGAGTGAAATCCTGGCTCTCCAAAAGCAAGGGATACAGCAAGAATCTGTCTGATGATGGCAGCCTTAAAAGTTCCAGGTCAGTATAATGTAAAATGTGTTTCCTTGCTTGTACTATATCATTCCATCAGTCGCTATTTGGCTGCTTTAGGGCTTTTTGCCCTTGGGAGTTTACATGATCAAGAGAAACCAAAGCAATGCACACTCTGATGGAACATTACTCGAATGCATTCCGCATCTTCGTCTTTATTGGTGCCTCCTTGGTGACGGGGGGCCTTTCCTGAAAAAAAAGTCACCTCCCTGGTAGATTTATCGACATGCCCAGTGGCCAGCTGGCATAGTCTACCTGAGCCTCTCCCTGAGATTAATGGATGTGTCTGCCAGCTGACGGCTTTCGATTGCCCTAGATTTGTCTCTTTACTAGGATATATAACTCCTCTCCTTTTGCTAAGCTGCCTCCAACTTTTTAAAAATTTCGATAGTTTTTAAACTTACTACATTCCCCATGGACTGCCATCTATGAATACTTCCCATTGTAGGTTTAGTATTTATCTACAGATGTGTGCTACACAGATTATTTGTTTACAGCAATCCATCTGCCTATATTCTGTCATTGAAGATCTTTGTTTCATTGCTGCACTTTGTACCAATGTTGAGCTGGCAATACTGACTTTTATGTGATTCTTTATTGCTACTTTATTGGTAAAAGCTTTTATTTACTACTTAAAATTCTTCCATTTGATTCATTTAGCATCTTTCTTCAAACTGTCTTTTTTTTCCTTTCATTCTCTTCCCATTAACCACTTCCGTTTTATATTTCTTCCATTTTCCTACACCCCTTTTTTGTCTTTAGATTTGCTGTAAACATAGATGCAAAGGAAGGTAGAGAATGGAAAGATGGTAAGGAATGGAAAGAGGCCAATAAAGAGGGCAACGAGGTAGAATCAAACCGACCCGTGTCAGTAATGAGCTCTCTGAGCTACAGAAAGCGCCCCAACCTTAAAGATTCCATCAGTGGGAAGGGTGACGACAATTCCCTCTTTAGCACCCTCAAGGAGAACAGTGAGTCACAGAAGCCCCTTCCCTCGTTCCCTAAATCCAAATCCAGAACAGCAGATCAGGGTGATAGCTATTCAGTCTCTTCATGGCGAAAACCCCATGCTGGGGATGATATCGATGACAGAGAATCTGTCATCTCCAAGGCCTATTCAGAAGCCACCAGCCAAGCAAGGAAGGGCATGGACAGCCGTTGGGGGGACTTTGACAAAGAATCTACCATACAAAGTCACGCTTATTCAGTTCGGGGCTACAGTCCAGATGATGACGCTAAGTCCACCATCAGCTCACAACTGTGCAGCTCTCTGGGACGGCGTCGAAGCCTGTCCCAAGTCGGTGACGGTAATGTCGGGGAGTATGGAACTCACAGTCCCAGCAGCCCTTGTTTGAGCAGACGCTCTGGAGGCCGCAGTCCAGGGAACATAAACCGCGCAGACTCTCGGTTCTCCCTGGCGCGTAGTTGCCGCCTCAGTGAGTTTGACGTTGACATTGACGACAGGCGCAGTGTGGCCTTCACCGAGAGGTCGGCGTACAGTCCCCATTCTTTGACGGGACGCAGCGTCTCCATGCCTCCGCAAGCGAGATCATCGCTCGACGACAATGATCCACTCGGTACGTGTGACGTCAAGCCGGTCAGTCATCGCAACTACCTGGACCCCGACCTGGAGAAGGCCATTAATGAGGTGTTGAGCTTCAAGCCCATCACGTTCAAGCGCACCAGCCTCGAGGACTCCGAGGGTGAGAAGGAAAAGACCCGGGACAGAGATGAGGATAATGATGGCAAAAGGAACTGCATTGCAGAGAACAATCCCAAGAGCAGCAGCAGCCTCAGACGCTCCGCATCAGCAGTAGATTGTGTGAGGGCCTCCAGTCGAATGAGCAGCAGCAGCAGCAAGAGCAAAGGCAAGAGCAAGAAGAAGAGAAGAAGCCACAGTTCAGAGTCGGGAAGCTCTGCCGACGACCGGCACAGTAGGAGCAGCTCAAGAAAGAAGGGCAAGAAGTCCAAGAAAAAGTCCAAGAAGAGGGGTCGCTCCTCATCATCATCATCTTCATCTAATTCTGAATCAGAGTCTGACTCCAGTTCTGGGGCCTCCACCATTTCCTACCGCAGCTCCAACAGTGTTAAGAGAGCGCCAGGACGAAGAGACTCTGATGGGGCAGTGGAGGATGCAGCGCCACCTGACGACGACAAAACCCTGAACAATAAGGGTGACAAAAAGAGGAAGAAGAAAGTAGACAACCTGATGATGAAGTACTTGTACCGGCCAGACAGTGACTGAGGCAGGCAGGAGGTGGTTGGTATGAAGTGACTTGAGGAATGAGCTCGGAGCATGGTGTGATTCTAACCATTGACCTTCACTGTGATACACTGGCCTTTAGACTTTGTTGTTTTATTCTAATGTTATTTCTGATGTAGCGTTCTAACATAAAACTGGTATGAAGTTTATGAATTAACATATATGGTGGATTAGTTGCTGTGACATGTCTTTCTAATGCTTTAAATCCTTAAAGACAAAGACCTTTTTTGTGAATTATTCACCAGTAAACCGAAGACTATGGCTGGAAAGCGATCTTTTGTGAATTGTATTTTCACGTGAACAACTTTCTACCACGTATTCCTCCCTAAACGACTGTGATTTATTACCCCAAAATGGTAAAAAAAATAACAGGAGTCATTTGTGTTCATGAGGAAAAAAAATATCAAAGTTTTCCCAAACTTTGAAGGTACAGAAAAATCCATCCAGACGGACCTTATGGGTCCTTGAGGCAAAAAGATTCAGCATTTCAAATAAGGGCCATATACCAAGTTTCAGAATTCTTTGTCAATCGGGCGGAGGGGCTGATCGTTTAACTTTGACCACGAGTTATAGCGCCCCCCTGTGGTCAAAGTGGTACTTAACTTTTGGTCGACCTGCATACGTGCAGGTTCTATATGTGTACCAACTTTGACATCTCTGAGTTGTTCACCTTTGGAGTGGTTGAAGTCACCGTTTTTTCCCCATTGACTTCCATTATAAAAAATTGCTTGGCGAGCCCCTGCAACAGTGTTAAGTTAAAATTGACACTGTGGCGTCATCCTTTGAGCTATCAACACCAAACTTTCCACATTACCTAAAGGGGGTTTTCTTAAAATGCCCACCAAATTGTAGGTCCCCGGGCTACTTTGAAGCGGACTTGTGATTGAGAGAGTGGAGAGGAGTGCCTGACCATGACGTACCAAATTTGGTGTCATTAGCATTTATGGTTTATTTTTCAAGAGGTTTTCCAAAACTTTCAAGATACAGAAAAATCTATCCAGACAGACCTTATACGTCCTTTGGGCAAAAAGATTCAGCATGTCAAATAAGTGCCAGAAACCAAGTTTCATAAATTTTCGGCGAAGGGGCGGGGGGCGTGGCCTTTTAGGTTTAAATGCGAGTTATAGCGCCCCCTGTGGTCAAAGCGCTACCAAACTTTTTGGAGACCTGCTTACTTCCGGTGTACCAATGTGTACCAAATTTGACAACTCCCAGATGTTCACTGTTCACTGCGTTTTGGCCCCATTCACTTTCCATAATAAATATTATTATTAATATTGGAAATATGAATATAAAAATATGTCTACAATATCTTCACTATAAAAATAGTTGCTTTGCAACCACACTAATTAGTTAGTTTTATAGGCTATATTGTACATTTTGAGACATATTCGTATGAGGGACATGTCAACACTGGTATAATTATGAATTAATTAATAATGAACAAATGAATAATAACGAATAAAGCTGTTGAGAACTCGATACTCCGCATGCATGGCGATGCGTCTCAGACACAAGAACGCAGTTATTTAGTGTTAGGCCTATAGGCTATATTGTACACTTTGAGAGACATAATTGTTTGTGAGACATTTAATAGGCCTTTATTTGGTAGGCTATACTTACTATATTGTATATAATATATACAGACAGAACACCCGGTTATATTTCACATTGGGGCTATCATTTCTTCAATCTGGCGAAGCTGGGTTTGGATGGCGGTTCTGCGGTTGGTTGGTTGGTTTAAGAGACATTTTATATAGTTGGTTTGTTTCAGACAGACACACAATTATATCCACTATGAAGAATTCAGTGTGCCTCACTGTACTTTTTCATCAAGCTATTTGGGTTTGCAAGCAAATGCAAGCGCTTCTATCTAAACCTTCAATAACATTTTTAATAGGCCTAAATAGTTGTAGGAACAAATAAAGCTGTTAAGAACTCCAAACTCTATGCGTTTCAGACACAAGAACGCACTTATATTTTGTATTTAGTGTTAGGCCTATATGTTGTACAATTTGAGAGACATTTAATATATTTGGTATATGCCTACTTAATATAGGCCTATTGTATATAATAGGCCTATATAAAGACAGAACACAGTTATATTTCACGTTAGTGCCATCATTTTTTTTCTTCATGCAAGTCGTTTTTCGCACGCCTGGGGTGTATCCATTTTACCACCAGGTGTGGGTGTGATTAGCCATTACAAGCTGTTTCAAAATTGTCATGTGACTAAAATTGTCATTGACATAGTGACATCACAAGTGGGAGTGTCCATCCAGATGTATAATGAGATAAGCCTACCAGTTGGGACAGTCCACTGGGTAGGCTGGTAGACTGATCTAGTCATCATACATCTGGGTGGACACTCCCATTTGTGATGTCACTGTCAATGACAATTTTAGTCACATGACAATTTTGAAACGGCTTGTGATGGCTAATCACACTCACACCTGATTTAAGTCAGGCCACCATAGATTTTTCCCTGCAGCCCCATAACTAAAGGCATAATTAGACCCAAAGCATCGATTTACACCTACAAGTCACTTCATTTAAGATGCACGATGGACAGCAATTAACCCCCAGTTTGCAATATTTAAGCAGATGAATGTTATCTAATGTTAAAAGTCATGGTAGTCTGCAAGGCATCATTTAGTTAACATTTTATTTTTCTCTTTTGTAGAATTACCAATGCAAAGTAGAGAACTGATGTGTATGTGTAAAGGGATTATTTACTGAGCACTGCATGTTATTACAGTGTGGCCTGTTTTGTTGGAATGCTTAACATTAGGATTGGGCAGAGCTGTGTATTTTAATCTAACTGTCTAATCTATGATGGTGCTTCATATTTTGTGTCACTGTAACATTATCAAGTACTGAACATAAGTTGTCTTTCTTCCTTTCTCAGCCCAACCAGTCAACGTCGATTCTGCTTTGACAGATCTGACGAAGAGGCGGAGGAGGAAGAAAAAGAAGCGAGGAGGACACTCCAGGCTTCCTCCCGCTCTTGATACTACCACACCGGCTTCCTGAATCACGGCGGCAGTGACGGCAAACCTCCTGACGGCCTAATTCATTGGTGTGATGATGCATATGCTGGTCACACTTTTGATCACTTTTTTCTCCTTGCATGCAATTTGTGCCAAACTTTCACATGTCTGTAGACGTAGCAGTCGCACGCACACACACACACACACACACACACGCGCAATGAACTCCCGAAGGTACATTATATTCCTGCCGGAAAGCATCTTCATCGCTACCATTGTTAATCCTGTGCAGAACTTGCATTGCCGAATTCTAAAAGGGTTTGGGTGTGAAGTCAAGGTGTTCCAAGATCACTGCTGGAGGCAGTGGTTTGGCTTCAGCAGCACTCCCTTTCTCTACTCTCTCTGCCTTGCATTATTGTTGTAACTGAGCCAAAGAACTTGAGGTTGCAATTATATATACTCACACACTATATATAACCAAAAAACAACAACCTTGATTTAAGTAGACTCCTCGACAGCTGTACCTAGGTTGTTTTTTTTTACCAATTAATGGACTGACGCAGCACAGACTGAAGACTGATAAAGTCTTTATCGGCTTGGTTTTTCTAACCTTTTACGTTTTCCTTTTTTTTTGCTGGCAAATCCTTTCTTCCTTTTGTGCTGATGCGGCAATAACTACTCTGCAAACCGTTTTTTCACCCTTTTATTTGGTTTGAGTATATGTTTGGAGTACTGCCCTCAAGGAAGTGCATTTCCATAAAGCTTGAGTGTAACTTCCGCAAAATGGCTTTTCTGAGTACTAGCAAGCATACTTAAGAACTAAGCTCTGCTGTTCACACAGGCAAATGTAGGTCTGATAGAAAACAAAATGGCAGATCCATTTTGTTTTCTATCAGACCTACATTGCTTTCCAAAGGAAATTAACATGGCCATTGAATTTTATTTAATAAATAACACTCAATATTCTGAGCTCTTATGTCACTCCTTCTCATTAAGGAGTCTCATTAAGTCATTAAGAGCAGGTAATGTTGAGTGTCTTCACGGTCTCTCTGCCCTGTAATGATGTCATTTTTACAAGTAAACACATTGGGAAGCAAACAAGATAAGAGGCTTTCATGGTTGTTCAAGTTTTACATCAAACCCTTTGGCCATATTTATAATATTTATGAAGTAGAAATACAATATTTTTAGCAAACCACAGTACATAGTTTCTTAACATGATGGCTTGCTAAAACTGAGAAAAAAAATAGGTAGTGTTATTGCCTTTTATAGGTTGTCTTCAACACTATGCAGTCATGAGCTTGGTTGAGGATTTTCTGACTTACACTTAATAAAAATGGCTCAATAAACCACTTAATTAAGGAAGATTACTTTGCCTATATCTTATACTTTAATATATATGTATGATTTATGCAAGCTTTGAACTGGTTCATGTTGATTGTCATTGAACAAATTGACCATGTGCTATTATAGTAATGATTTTGCATACAGTTTAATATATTGTAAAT